>JAVHLV010000649.1:0-17990 GCA_036785495.1 Colletotrichum neosansevieriae
TAAGTTCCTTTTATAGTAATAAGGAATAATATATTTCTTATATACCCCCTTAAGGTATATATATATATATATATAATACCTTATAATAGGAAATATATTTCTAAGGAAAAAGTAAAAACCTTAGTAAGAAAGTAAAAAATAAAATAAAATAAAAGTCTTTTATAAGGGAAAACTATATATAACTAATAGTCTAGTTTTGCTACTGATTTATATATATTAGTTTTACTATTAGTAGGTAAAAAACCCTTAGGTATAATATTTAGCCTAGTTTTAACTAGTTCTAGAATATTCTTGCTAACAGGCTTAGTTAGAATATCTGCTATATTATCTTTAGATTTAACATAGAATAATTCTACTAAATTATCCTATATAGTATTTCTGCTAAAATGATATTTAATATTAATATGCTTAGCCTTTTTATGATATTCTGGATTTTCAGCCAGTTTTTAAGCTGCTTAATTATCTATAAGAATCTTAGGCTTTTTAAGATCTAAATCTATAAAAGCTTCTTTAAGTATAAAGTTATAGCTATTATATAGATAAATAGCTTCTTTAACTGCTTCTAATAAAGCTATATATTTAGCTTTATAGCTACTTAAAGTAACTGTTTTTTGTTTTATAGTATTTTAGCTTATAATATTATATAAGCTAAAATAGAAGATATAGCCTAAAGTAGATTTTCTATCTTCTATATCTCCAGCCTAATTAGAGTCTGAAAATCCAATAATATTATAATTAATAATAATATTATAGTTATAATATAGACTAATATCTGGGAATATATTTAAATATGCCTAAATATAGTCTAGTGCTATTATATAATCCTTAGAAGGATTAGATATATATCTAGTATAATTATTAACTAGATAAGTTATATCAGGCCTAGTTTTTAAGGCTAAATATATTAAGGATCCTATTTCTTATTAATAGGAATTAATATCCTCTTTTATAGCTTATTCCTTATTAGATACTAAATATTTAGTATTTATATAAGGTATAAGTATAGGATATAATTTTATTTTATTATACTTATATAATATTTTATAAGTATATTATATTTAATATATATATAAGGCTTTATTTTTCCTATCTATTATAATCTTATTACTAAGAAATATAGTAGGAACCCCTAGCTTTTTAATCTTTATATACTTAGAAGTAGTATTATAGTAAGATAGGGCAGTGCAGACAGCCCAGTTTAGAGGGTGCCCAGATAGGTATATTAGTTAGCATAGTATAGCAGAACTTTTCGCCTTATTAAGGGCAGAGAGGAGAACAGAGAAGCATTATTATAGTTTTATCTTATTATTTAGAAGCTTTTATTACTTTTGCTTAACAGATTATATCTATAATAAGATTATTATACTCAGAGAGATCCTTTCCTTTATTTTAGAGCCTCTAGATATAAAGCTATAATATTATAATATTCCTATATAAGTATATAGGAGTGTGTGGTTTTATTATTTTTATTTTAAGGTTCTCAGCCTGTTTTAATAGTGCCTAGAGGCAGATTCTTCTCTCTTAAGACTTCCTCTATAGTACTTAAAAGGGATATACTTCTATACTATATAAATAAGCTTATATTTAATATAGAACTATAATATATTATCCTAACTACTTAATAGAATATTAACTTTATAAACTTAGCAGTAATAATAACAGACTTTATAAAATAATATTTAGAAGTCTCTTTATAGATCTAATCTAAGAAAACACTAGGTATAATAGCTATATAGTTAGAGTTTTTAATAGGAATACTTAAGACCCTAAAAATCTAGCTATAATAGCTTTAGACTTTGCTAGATTAAAAAGTTTTCTCTTTTCTCCTTAGTTCTTATAAAAGTAGAGCTAGTATCTGCTTTCTATAACCTAAAATCTAATAATTAGTAATAAAGTAATAAATTAATAATACTAGTTAAGCTAATAAGCTTAACTAAGAGAATTCAGGCTCTATCTTAGTTACTATATAGTTAATATCTATAAAACTAAGAAAATTATAGTATTATATTACTTATAAGAAAGAATAGAAGAGAGTCTATAAACTTATAGATAGGATAGAAGCTATAACTACTTCTAGCTATATTAAAAAGGAGAGCCTATATATTTATAAGAGAAATAGAGGCTATAACTACTCCTAGCCTATAATTTATAACTACTATCTAGAAAGAGAAGGAGGTTAAAGCTCTCTTTCTTTCTATCTACTTAATTATTATAGATTAAATTGCTATATAACTCTTTTCTTTTATTATTAGATAATTTAAATATTAATAAACTTTAATATTAATACTAATATTAAATTATAATAAATTATATTAACTACTTTATATACTATATCTAAGTAATACTCTAAGAAATCTAGGAGAGCTCTTAAAGTTAGTATATCTGCTTTAAACTCTTCTAGCTCTAAGAACTATATTCTAGGTATAGAACTCTTTAAGAGAGCTATATTTAAGAGTATTTAAGAGTAAGCTCTTTGCTCTATTATTATAGATAATAATAGATCTAAGAAGTCTTTACCTTTATAGTTCTAAAATACTAAGATTAGTTACTAGATCTATACTAGTAAAGATATCTATAATAAGTATAAGAACTATAGAGGTATAGCTTCTCTTAGACTATAAGAAGCAGATCTAGGCTAGTAGCTAGATAAGGTTATACTTATAAAGGCTATAGCTATGCCTTTTATAGAAGACTTAGTCTCTCTACTTACTATTAATACTATAAAAGTAATTAAGAAATTAGCTAAAGCTATCTAAAAGTAATATACTACTACTCTAATTATCTTTTATAGTCTAGAAGCTTCTAAGTTTACTAGTAATAATATTTCTAACTTTTTTAAGGATTATCTATCCTATACTAAGCTTTATAGCTAGAATAAGGAGAAGATAATCACTCTAGTTAGCTAGCACTATATTAAAACCTATTAGTAAACCTTTAAGAGTATTTTTACTTAGTATAATAATTAGCTCTCTCTTAAAGATAATCTCTATAAGATATATAGTATTATAAACCTAAACACTTATTTAAACTCTAATAAGAAGCTTTAAAGCCTTATTTCTAGCCTAGAGATTAGTAATCTTAGATATATCTCTAAATTCCTTACTAAAATTAGTAACCTTTAAGATAGAGTAGCTAAAAGGAGACTTTCTATACTATCTAATATAGAGATTAACTATATTATCTTTTACTACTTTTCTAAGCAAACTATAAGATATATCTTAAAGATCCTCTATAAGAACTACTAAAGTCTCTTTCTAGTTTCTTAGATCTAGATAGAGATTATAATTACTAAATAGGTTTAGTCTTAATAGATATATATATAACTATAAGGTATTAGAGAGAATACTCTAGCTAGTATACTAGTTACTATTCTTAAATATAAGTAATTAAGAGTATTATTTATAAAGGCTAAGCTAAAGGATAAGATAACTAGTACTTCTAACTAGAAGGCCTAAGTAGATAACCTTACTACTTACCTTAAAGATATAGAGATTAAGCAGATTAGAACTAGATACTACTCTAATACTCCTTAATATAATTATACTATTAATAAAGTTAGTATATATACTACTAATATATCTAACACCTAGTTTATATAGAAGCCCTTATAGTATAACTATTATAGTAGTAACTCTTATAACTATAGCTCTATATATAGAGAATATAGCTATATACTCTTTAATCTGAGAGGAGGTAGTTACTTAGACTCTATAAGCCTTAAATCTTACTACTAGCTAAAACCTCTAAGATTTATAGAAACTATTAACCCTAATACCTACTATACCTATAATAAGAAAGGATATCTTACTAGAAATTATAAAGCTACTAGAGCCTTTTCTAATATAAAGTTATACTTATTTTATAGGAGCTACTAGTAAATTAGTGCTCTATAGAGTTCTCTCTATATCTAGACTTCTAATAAAGAGATTAATAAAGGCTACTAATAAGGCTAGTATAATCTAATAATTATTTCTTTTCTAATTCTTATAGCTAGTATAGATAAGACTAAGCAGCTAAAAGCTAGTATTCTTACTCTTTATAGATATTTTCTAAGCCTTTAAAGAGTTAAGTTCTAGCTTAAAAGCTATAAGTAGTCTAATAAGTATACCTAGTATACTATATAAGGAACTCTAAGACCCCTAATTCCTGCTTTAGCTATAAAGATCCCTCCTACTAGTATAGTAATCTCAGATACTGCTTATAATATTCTTAATATCTATATACTAGCTTCTAGTATTCTAGCTATTATCCTCTCTATAGATATAGATATTAATACTATAACTAGATTATAAACTTAGAATTACTATATAATATCTTACTCTACTACTAGACCTAAAAAGAGGGTTTATATTATAGACCTAAATATAACTTATTTTCCCACTCTACTTCTAGAGCCTTATATTAAGAAAGTTATAGATAAGGATAAGAATATCCTAGTTAATAATAGCCTCTTAGAAGCTACTAAGATATCTTAGCCTAAATCTTTTATTATAATATTAGAGAGCTAAATCCTTATTAAAAACCTATAAGCTAAGCAAATAGATAGAAAGGTTACTATCTCTAAATCCTTCCTTTACTAGGTCTAGTATAACTATAATAATATAGTCTATAAGTATATAAAGCTAGTTATCTAGAACTACCTCTAGTAAAATAGCAATTAACAGCTAGATATATTTATACCTATAGGGAGAGACCTACTTAGCTATATTATAAAAGCTTTCAGATTAAGCAGCTAGCTTATATAAGAAATTAGATATTAGAATAATATATAAGCAGACCTAACTCTTATATTCTAGTATAAAGCACTCTTATAAGCAGAGATTAGCACTATTAAGGCCTATATTTAGGTCTAAGTTTATAAAAAGGAGGCTATAGTAGTTTAGATACTTTATAAAGCTACTATACTAGACTAAGAGCAGAGTTTAGATATAATCCTCTTTTACCTAGTATTCTGCCTAACTCCCTTCCCTCCTACTAGTATCTTTCCTCTCTTTATAGATATAATCTATAGTTTCTAAGCCTTTATAAGCAGTCTAATACTTTCTATCTTCAGTTAACTACCTCTTTATAGCATAGCAGGTATTAATATAATAGATATTATTCTACTTAGCACTTAATTTAAAGAGGACCTTAATATACTAGTTACTTCCTTTAATAATTTAGCAGAGTATCTATACTATACTATAGTTATCTACTAGTATAGAGTTCTTACTATATAAGACTTTATTATACTATACTTCTAGGTTACTATAAGAATTAGCTAGTCTATATACTTAGAGCAGTATAAGATTATTAATACTAGCACTACTATTAATATTATCTCTAAGAAATATATTAGCTATAATAGTATATAGGAGAGTATTATCTCTATATATCTTAGAGTCTAAGGCTTTATAGATACTTAAGCTATAGTAACTTTTAAGAGTATTATAGTTAAGAATATCTATATTAGCAGCTATTATATATCTAATATCTCCTTTTTTATTAGCCTATATAGTAAAATATCTAAGAATATAATTCTTAGAGCTCTATTTATTATATATACTAAAATAATACTAGAATACTTATTAACTTAGATAATTAGTATCTTTTAGGCTAGTAATTAGAAGATCTATATACCTTTAATATTTTATACTTTAGATTCTACTAGTTACTTTGCTACTATACTTTCTAACTCTACTAGCTTTTCTTATACTTAGTAAGCCTATTTAATTTCTATAAAAGAGAGAAAATAGAAGCTGCTACTACTAATCCTAATATAGCAGCTAACTTAGTAATTATAGAAATTAATAAATAACTAAGTAAGAGTCTATAACTATAACCTTATAACTAGAAAGGCTAGCCTAGCCTATATATACTAGAGGAGATAATATTAGTAGTAGAAGCTAATTTACTAGAAAGCTTTAACTTCCTAGTCTAAGAAGAATTAGAGGAGAATAAAGAGGTTTTAGTAATATTTAATAAGAATAGTAATATCTTCTATATAGTACTTAAAGTCTCTCTTAAATAAGCTATTATACTAAGAATAGAAGTAATTATCTAGGCTATTTTAAAATTATAAGAGTATACTCCTAGATACTAATCCTATAAAAATAAGGAGCACCTTAACTATTATAAACCCTTTCTAAAAGAGTTCTATAAATATTACTACTAGAGGAAGAAAAAAGAAGCTAACTATATAGACTCTAACCTTATACTTAGCTATAAGATAGAAGAAGTTCTAGTACTTCTAACTAATATTCTAAGTAAACCTCTCTTTTTCTAGAAATAAAGCAGAAACAGAGACTAGCTAACCTATTAGTAGAAGAAAGAGCTAATCCCTACTAAGCTATATAATAGCACTAAGCTTATATTATTTAGAATAGCTAAGTATCTCCTTATATATAGCAAGGCTACCCTTTTTAGAGACTAGAAAACTACTATTAGTATTCTTAATATAAGAGAACTTAAATATACTAGAGCTTTTAGCTATATAGTTAAGAGATTTAACTCTATTATCTAGAAGTATTATAAAAAGTAAGTAGTATATAAGACTAATCTATTAAAGTTTATAACTAATAAAAAGCTTTAGTAACTTCTCTTTTCTACTAGAATATATTTCTTACTCTTTATAAATCCCTTTAACTTTAAATAGAGAATTAGATTTAATATAGCTAATATCTAAGTATACTATTAGTTCTATTAGAGAGAGAACCTCCTAGAAAAGATTCTAATAAGAATCTGGAATAAACTAAGAACTAATTATACCTATAATAATACTTTACCCTTTATATATAGAGAGGTTAATATAATATATAAAATAAAAGATAAGAAAGTCTAGCTAGTTAATAACTTACCTTCTAATAGCTTAGTATCTAAAAAAAACCTAGAATAGAAGTTAAAAGCCTAGATAAAAGTAAAAGAGAATCTCAGACTAGTATTAGAAAGCATCTTTATAAACTTTATCTAACTAAAATTTTTAACTATTTCTAAGAGAGAGTAACTTATAGTAAAATAACTTAATAAGATCCTAGTAATAGTAAACTATCTTAACCTAAAAGAGAAGGAGCTTCTCTCTAAAGTTCTAAATAATAGAGAGAAGGCTCTTATATAGAGTTTTAAGTATTATAGATCTATTTATCTATTTATAGCTCCTCTATAAGTAATTAGAGTTATCTCTTATAAAGCTTAGTAAGTAAAAAATATACTAATCTTAAAGGCTTTAGAGGGTAATATAATAATAATTCTAAAAAACAGGCTAAAAAAGAGTATCTTTAAGTAAAGTTATATAGCCTACTAAAACCCCTTCTTCCTAGTTAGAAAGAAGAATAGAAAAATATACCTTATTAACTCTATAACTAAGATTAATACTATTACTCTATATAATATAGCTTTATTCTTATCTAGTAATAAGTTCTTAGAAGACTTTATAATATACTAGCTTCTCTTACTATTAGATTTCTTCTCTAAGTATAATTAAGTCCTACTAGATCTATATAGCTATAATATTATAACCTTTATAATACTAATTAGCCTCCTTTAGATATATACTCTGCTTTAAGAAGCTACTAATTCTATAGCCTAGTTTATAAGAGTTATAATATAAATCCTATATAACCTAATTCTAACCTACTATAAAGCTTTTCTTAATAATATAGCTATTAAGAGCTCTACCTTAAAGTATAATAATAAAGAAGTTTCTAGTTATTCCAGACTATATAAATATATCCTAGAGTATATCTAGAATATTAATAAGGTTCTTATTAATATTAAGTTAGCTAGCTATACTATTATTATTAAGAAATTATAGTAGGCCTAGTAATCTATTACTATTATAAGATATATTTATAGTACTAGTAGCTAAAAGCTAGAAAAGTTAAAGATTATTAAGATTAGAAAATAGGAGGTTTATAATAACCTTACTAATCTTAGATTCTTTCTTAGTATTATAATATTCTATTAGGTTTAGGTTTAGGGATTTTCAGTTATAGCTAGGCTACTTATAGCACTCTTAAAGAAAAATACTCTATTTAAATAGAACTAGCCTTAGTAATTAGCTATAAATACTTTTAAGGACTAACTTATCTCTGCTTCTATTCTTATTAGGCTTAACTATAGTACTAATATAGGTAAAATCTACCTTATAGTTAATACTAGTAGCCTTAGTTAGAGTGCTATTCTTAGTTAATATATTAATAGTAAGTATATAGTTTCTAGATATAAGAGTAGCTTATAGGCTAGTATAGAGCTAAACTATAATACTAGAAAGAAGGAGTTAAGAGGTATATTTAAGACCCTTAAATAAGTTTACTTTTATCTCTATAGTTACTACTTTATACTAGAAATAAATACTAAGACCCTTATTACTTAGCTTAATAGCACTACTTCTAACCTATCTAGAGCTCTTATTATCTAATAGATCTTATAGATTTATATATTTAACTTTAAAGTTAAGTATCTGCCTAGAAGCTAGAACACTATAACTAATAGATTATCTTATAAACCTAGCAGACTATTAGATAAGCTTAACTAAGATACTAAAAGAGAAATTAATAACTAGATTAATAAGTAAATCTTCTTTATAGATCTAATTGCTATCTCTTTCTTTAATAAAGTATAAGCAGATAGAGATAGAGTTTGCCCCACTAAAATCCTTACTATTAAAGTTAATAATATCTTATAAGAGTCTTTAAGACTTATAGATATTCCTAACACTATACTAGATAGCTCTTTATACTAGAATTACTATTTATATTAAATTACTTACTATCTTAATATCTTAAAATAGCTAGATAAAATTAAGCCTAGTCTATACTATAAGTTTAAGGAGGAAGCCTGGAAATTCTTTCTAAAGGATAAGTTATTATTTATATATCTTAGTATATATAAGCCTATTCTATAATAAGTTATAGATAATTTATAAACCTAAACTAAGCTTATTATAAAAGTATACTAAGAGAGTAGGTATAGGAGATATAATATAGTTATTAAATAGTTAGCAGAGCAGTATTACTAGTATAGCTTCTACTAATAAGTTAGTAAGTAAGTCTAAACTTATAAAGATTATTAGAAGTATAGACCTAGATATATAGATAACTCTTACTATTTTTTAGCACTCTTAGAGCTACTATTTACTTATATAGTATTAGATATATAAAAGGTTAGCAAATAGAATATAGTTAAAGTCTAGTACCTTCTAACTAGATAGGTAGAAGCTTAGTAGATATAGTAAGCTAACTCTTAGCTTATTACTAAGTTTATATAGAAGGATATTATTTATTACTATAGGCTCTATAATATGCTTATTATTAATAGAGGCTCTAAGAATAAGGGTATAGTTATTAAATTTAACTAAAAGTATAAGCTTAAGCAAAAAGTCACTGCTACCTATAACCTGCACACTAATAGCACTATTAAAGTTAGCTACTAGACTATTATATATACTCTCACTACTTAGATAAAGAATATAGGTAAGAACTTCTAGCTATTCTTCTAAGCTATACTATTTACTAATAGAACTTCTATTAGAGCTTTAACTAGCTATAGCCCCTTCTACCTGCTCTATAGGTATAAAGCTATAACTCTAATTAAGATATTTATACTAACCTAGAGAGTGCTAGTATAGAACTAGGTAATAACACTTAAAGAGAAGCTTCTTATATAGATAAGAGCTTTTAAATAGCTTAATAAGAACTATACTACTATATAGAAGATAATTATAGCTTAGTATAAGTATATTATAGATAGGTTTAATTACTAGAAATACTATATCTTATATAACTAGAAATTAGAAGTAGGTAATCTTATCCTAGCATTTAATATTAAATAGTATATAGATAAGTCTTTAAATACTAAGCTTAACTACTATTAGAAAGGCCCCTTTAAGATCTATTTAAAGGCTTCTAATAATACTTTATATTAGCTTAAAACCCTTATAGGGAAACCCCTTTATAGGTTAACTTATACTAGAAACTACTTAAAGAAGTTTATTAAGACTCTAGAAGGTTTTTAGAAACTAGAAGATATTAACTAGTATAGACTTAACCTTATAGACTAACTTAATAAGATTTACTCTACTTATAATTATCCCTACTCTAATAAAGGCAATAAAGAAGAAGTAGAGAAACCTTTTACTAACCCTAATAATACTAACCCTCTATTAATAAGCAGCCTAGATAGTAATATCCTATAGCAGATTATATACTTAATAGTATATTTGCAGGCTTTAAAAAAGGCTCTTAACTAGATAAGAGTAATATAGAAACTTTATATAAAGCTTTAGCTATTTAATCTAGTTAGAAATAGTTAGTATACTAAGATAGAGGATAATACTATATAACCTACTAGAATTAGCACTACTATAGAGAAATAAGCCTTTTTATATCTATAATAGATAAGACTTATACTCTTAGAGGGAGCCTTACTATACTCTCTATCTTAATTACTTAACTATAATTTCCTAGCTTAGTATAATAGAATAGACTATAGGGATAATACTAAGGCTAGCCTACTTATACCTATATTATTCTATTTGCTATTTAAGTCTGCCTTTATACCCTTATAGTTCTAATCTTACTAGTAATAGTAGTATTAAGTCTAAGCACTATAGTTATATTAGGGATTATACTGCTAAGGTTACTACTATGCTTATAGCAAGTCTTACTATATAGAACCTATTAGAAGTATACTATAACCTTTCTAGTAATTAGTATGCTCTATCTCTCTCTATTACTACTTAGATATTCTATATCTTATTCTAGAAGACCTCTCTTTATAGCCTCCCACCTTAACTAGATAGCCTCCCACTTTAAGTGCTAGGTTCTAACTTATTATTACTTAGAAAGTCTTTAAGTTATAGTTTAACTTTAATAGTTTAGCTATATCTATAATACCTAGCTAGTTATTTTTTATACCACTATCCCAGATTAGACTTCTATACTTAGTATTCTAAGAGGGATATATCTCTATATAATATAGTATTATTTTATATTATCTATCTACTCTTCTTTAGTTTCTACTCCTATAGTAATTATTTATCTATTTTATATTTATAATAATATTCTTACTTTTAACTTAATTCTCTGCTTATTCTCTTATATAACTAATATATAGGTAGTTAGATTAGTAAGTTTCCCTAGCTATAAGTAGTTATATTACTAAAGAAACTAGGAATAAAGAAACCCTTCTATCTATATTTTAAGGTGCTCTACTATATTAGAAAAGTATTATTATAGCTAGTTAATTTTACCTGATTTACTAAGACTTTATATGATTTTTCCTGGTTTTTCCTAATTTCTCCTATATTACTTTGCACAGAGCATATATATTAAAGTATTTTAAGGTTAAATAAAGAGGATTTTATTTATTAATTTGCATTTTTAGGTTTATAAAGACTACTATATATATAAAATATTATATTAGTTCTTTTTTTTTCCTACTCTTCTCCTTTAAATCCTAGTTAGGATTTTAACCTGCTCCCTCTTATTAGAAATAGAAATATCTAAATTAGCTAAAAAGTAACTAGTAAGAATAAATAGTAACCTAGACTTATACTCCTTTAACTAAGTCTTATAATATTCTACTATAGTTCTAAAACCCAGATAAGTTACTCTAAACCTCTCTATAGTCTGCTAGTTAATCTAGAACTAGGTAACTATCCCCTTAAATTCACTGCTCTATTACTCTAAATCACCTATACTATAGCTAAAAGCTTTATAGTTTCTCTTAGAGTTAAAGAAATACTTAGAATCTTATTTATAATAAAGATAGTTAGTATAAGTATTACTAGATATACTTATATACTTAAAGTATAGCTTATAGATCTAAGCTCTAGTAGCTTTATTATAGAGAGAGTAAGTATATTACTTATAACTACTATAAGAAACTATATTATAACCTCTATTAGCTTAAATATAGAAGCTATAGCTAATCTTAGATCTATTAGAATTAATTATCTTTACTAGCTAAAGTTTAAAGGTACCTATAACTGCTAAAATAATAAAGATATATCTATAAAATAGTAGTCTCTTCTCTATTATGCTCTAGTAATAAGAGCTAGTATAAGTCTCCTAAAACTAATAAATAATAATCTTATAGTTATCTAAAAGCAGAACTTTTATATAGAAGTCTACTTCCTAGTATAGCTAGAAAAGCTCTAAAAGCTTAAATAAATACTATATAAGGGATACTATAACCTATATAAGAAAGTTAGTAATATATAAAGTAAGAGCTAAAGAGATAAGTCTACTCACTATAAAGGAGTTAATAGAGAGCTTAATATATAGAGGAGAGTTATAGTCTCTCTTATTAGAGACTAGTTTATTTATAAGAAGCTCAAAGATATACTTTCTCAGCTAAGTTAGTATATAAGGATTATTAGAATTTCTAATAGAAGCTATAACTAATAAGTATTAAAGAAAGCTTAAGGTTATACTTTATAGATATAAAAGAGAAATTACTATTTCTATTATATTATAAAAGAAGAAGAAAAAGCTAGAGAGAGCTAGAGGAGATCTAGTTATATAACCTAGTTACTCTACTTTCTATTAAATTATTTACTTAAAGGGTTAAGCCTTTCTTATAGTTAAGATTAATTAGATAAGAAAAGGAGTTAACCCTTATAACTGCTTTCTCCTATTACTTATTCTTATTCTATCTCTTTATTCTAGTTAGTTAATAATTAGTAACTAGCAGCCTATCCCTTTAACCTATATATAAATAACTACTTTATCCCTTTTAATATAAATAGATTTAATCTATTAATAATTAATTTAGTATTATAGTTTAACTTAATTTATATTCTAAGCTCTTTTTATAGATATTTAAGTATAAATTCCTACTCTAACCTATACTTACCTATATATAACCCTCTCTTTATAATATTATAAACCTTTATTCTCCTATACTACTTATATAACCTTCTCCCCTTATTAGAAACCTTAATTAAGTCTATAATTACCTCTATTTACTCTATTTTTAATAATATCTTTATCTAAGAGTTCTCTTACTAAGATTACTAATATCTAGGTTAAGGAGGTATTTCTTATTACTACTTTAGAGATATTTTCTTAAAAATAAGATAAATAGGATAGTAAGTTCTTAAAAACTATAGTTATATCTGCTAACTCTACTCTCTTTAAGAGAACCCTAAATATCCTAGCTATAAGGATTAATAAGTAGTACTTAGCTAAGTAGGTGCTTTCTTTTTACTTCTAATTCCCTTTTAAGCTAAATAAGAATCTTAAGTATAAAGAGCTCTAATAGCTTTATTCTAGTACTTTTATAGCTTAACTCTATATTTATCTCTAATAGCCTTAATCTGCTAGATTTTAATAACTAAGCTAGACTAAAGGAAATAAAAGAGAGCTAGCTACTATAGTTAACTTATTTAATCTATAAGAAACTATTTAGACTAAGACTTTCCCTTTAGCTTCTAATATAGAGACTAGTTTTTAACTTCTTATTTATAACCTCTCTAATAGAATTAGTCTTATTAGATAATACTATACTTCTACTAATACTAGAATTAAAAATAGTAGAGCTACTATATAGAAAAGCTAGCTTACTATACTTATTCTCTAATCTCTAGCTAAGAAGAGTATTATTAAAGAGGTAGTCTTTTACTCTACCTTACTTATTAACTAACTTTTAGGCTTTTTCTACTTCTATAATAACTTCTAGTATAATAGAAAGGCAGAATTATATCTTAAAACACTAATTAGATCTATAATAGCTATCTATAAGCCTCTTAATAGTATAATAACTATCCTTAAATACTTAGTTAAAGTTATCTATATACTTTAACTCTAAGAAGAGCAGCTATAGATATTAGATATACTCTATTTTAAGTAACTTTACTACTATATATAACTAGGATTAGCTAAATACTAGACTAGTTCTTCCTTTAAAGATATCTTTAATATATAGATAAATTAAATTACTTCTAAGTTCTATAATAGGGATCTAGAAGCAAATAGTATAGTCTTTCTAACTCTATTAAGAACTACTAACAGAGCTAAGTATATTAAAAAGATTATCTCTCTGCTATATAATAAGAAGATTTAAAAGATAATTTATACTTAGAACTTTATAGTCTCTAACTCTATATCTATAGAGGGATTAACTCTAGTATAGCTCTATTTTAGGTATCTTAAAACGCTTAACCTTAACTCTAAAGTATCTATATCTAATATTTAAGTTATAGAAGCTTTTATACCTATTAATATATCTATTAAGCCTCTTATAGATCTAAATCTAAGTCTACCTAAAAACTATAATACTAGGATAAGAGATATTATTAATAATTACTCTATAGTTAATACTATATAGAACTATACCTACTAGAATAGAATTATTACTACTATATACTAAGAAAATAGATAAATAGGAGAGAGAGCCTTTAACTTTTATAATAATAAGCCTTCTCTTTGCTTAGATTATAGCTCTTACTATGCTAATAATCCTAGATAACCTATCTATATTAATAACCCTTATAGTATCCTAGAACTCCTAGTTATAGGTCTAGCTAGTAATCTGGAACTGCTAAAAAATAAGATAGAGAAAAAGAGAGCACCTAACTAGTATATTAAGTTAAGTTAGAATATTATATTATCTTTATAGACCTAATTCTACTATAGGTTTAATATAACTAGAGGATAGGCTAAGTAGCCTCTATTAGTTATCTAATACTACCTCACTTATCTCTATAATATTTAAGAAAAACTAGTAATAGAAACCTATCTTAAAGTAAAAGAGATATATTACCTTACTAAGTTTAATATATATAGGTTAGGTAAATATATATAAACTCTAGAAAGATAAGTTACCTAGTAAATAAAAGTAGTACCCTCTCTTAGCAGGTACTAGATCTTAATATTATTAATTACAGATACCTATTATAACCTACTTACCTAGTTAGATATTACTATCTTTTATATTTAGTATAATAGTAACTACTAGGTAATAATAGTAATAAACTAGGAAAGAGAAACTACTTACTATACTAATATAATTTAAAGTAGAAATTCTAATAGACTATTTATAGAGGCTATAGAGAATCTCTCCTAGTACTATAAGCTTCTTAGAGCCCCTATTAATATTTATACTCTCTTTTAGAAGAATACTATAGTTAGATCCCAGCTCTAATAGTAGGATTTATAGATATATAGTCTTAGAGTAGTAGATTAGATTAGAACCTATATTTATAAGAGTATTATTAATAGTATAGTATTAGTAGTAGCTATAAAAGGAGTAATAAAGAGAAATTGATTCCAAATTATTACCTAGTATATTTTAAAGATTACTACTAAGTTTATAAAATACCCTATACTCTATAATAATAAACCTTTATAGATACTCTAGATAGATTTCCTTATAGTAGAATTATATAATAATACTAGTAAGATATAGCTTCTAGTACCTAAAACGCTCTCCTTTCTGCTACCTCCTAAAATACTAAGGCTTTCTATAAGAACTTTTACCTTATACTATATAAAAGGCTAGGTTAGTAAGCCTAATAGTAGGAAACCTACCCCTTATTACCCTAGCAGAGCTAGCTCCTATACTATTATAGACCCAGACTTACTAGCTTTTAGTCCCTATAACACTCTGCTACCTCCTAGTAATAATAACTCTAGCCTTATAGACCTAGATTTAACCCTATCTAACCCTTTTATTTTACTAGCTAGACTGCCTAATACTAGATAAAATATAACCCCTTTATACTCTCCTACTCTAGCACTATACTAAACTATTATTACTAGAGAATATTTCCTATATTTAGCTTTATCTAATATTCTTTAACCTACCTATAATAGCTATAAGAACTATATTATAGAGTAAGTTAACTGCTAGTAATAGATTAAAGATAATATCTCTAAGAGTAACTATAGTTACCACTTTTTATAGCTATCTAGCTAGTATAAATAGAAATAATATAAGTAAAGTTTAGATTAGAATAAGGCTTATAAGCTTAAAAAAGATAGGCCTAGATAAAGAAAACTAAAATAGTATAACTATAAAAAGAAGTAATTAGGTCTATAATAATCTAGGAGGAGTAATTAAGCAGTATAAGAAGTGCTTTTTCCTTTATAAATAGTAGCTTTTATTTATATAATTTTTCTTTAGTATATAGTCTTCCTCACAGAGTGTTAAGGTAAGACTATAGGGGATAATTAAGATAGAATAGTATAGATAGCCTAGTTTAGAGAGTACCCAGATAGGTATATTAGTTAGCATAGTATAGCAGGACTTTTCACCTTATTAAGAGTAGAGAGAAGAATAGAGAAGCATTATTATAGTTTTATCTTATTATTTAGAAGCTTTTATTACTTTCACTTAACAGATTATATCTATAATAAGGTTATTATACTCAGAGAGATCCTTTCCTTTATTCTAGAGCCTCTAGGTATAAAGCTGCAATATTATAATATTTATGCATAAGTATATAGGAGTGTGTGGTTTTATTATTTTTATCTTAAGGTTCTCAGCCTGTTTTAATAGATATCTTCTATAGTTTATTAATTTATAGTAATAGCTAATATATTATCTATATAACAAGCTATTATAGCTTTATAACTTCTAGTATTTAAGATAAATATAGCTTTATTATAAGGTGAAACTATAAAGCCTGTTTTTAATAATACTTCTTTTAAGTATTTATACTATAATTGAGGGCTTTGTTTTAAACTATATAGGGCCTTTTTTAACTTATAAACTAAATTAGTTTGTTTATTATTATAGTTATATAAGGCTTCTAATTTATTAGTTTTATTATTATAAATAAATCTAGTAGGTATTCTAATATAGATATCTTTATCTATATTAGTGTGAATAAATGCTAAAGTAATATTAAATTGTTTAATAACCTAGTCTAAGTTTATAGCTAGATTTAATAAAAATCTATAGCTTTCAGGCCTATAGGTAGTATTAAAGGTTTTAAGGTAATCTATACCTATATATTGATTATAGCCTTATACTACCTAGCAGGCTTTATATCTTATAGGTATATTTTCTAGATTATATTTTATTCTATAAACCTATTTCCCACCTAATATATAGGTGTTATGGTTTTTTATAGTATTTTTATTAATTATAGTCTAAGTATTTTATTTATATAAATTAGATATCTCTTCTTCTATAGCCTAAATCTATTTAGATTTATTATCTGAATTTATAGCTTGTTTATAGGTCAAAGGTTCTGATAAAGTATTAATACTTAATATATATGAGGATTTTTCCTTATTATTATTATAAGTAGATAAAATCTCTTTTATTTATGGGTAGTTATTTATTATAAATAGTATACTTTCTTCTTCTGCCTATAAATATTCCTTTAAATCCTTAGGTGATTTATAGAGGATTTATATAGTAAATTTAGACTTTATTATACTATTATTATTTTTAATAGTATTATTACTAGTTTTACTAGTATTATATTTATTATTATTTTTATCTTCTGGATTTAGACTTAGATTTTTATTCTAGTTATTAAAACTGCTTAGTTTATGTGGATTATTATATATAGGAGTATTATCCTTATTATTTTGAGAAGATAAAAATGTATTTTTATAGATTATTATATCTCTAACCTATAAGGCTTTCTTTTTAAATATATTATATACCTTATAGCTATTTGATCTATAATTAACTAGTATAGCTTTTATAGCTCTATTATCTAGTTTCTTAAGATATGGATCTTTATTCTTATAATAGTATATACTATTCTAGGTTTTAATATAAGTTATAATAGGTTTACTATTATTTTTAACTTTATAAGGGGTTTTATAGTTTAGGCTTTTATGGGGAGTTCTGTTATATATATATATAGCAGCTAAAAATGCTTCTCCCTATAGATAGTTTAGTAGATTTGCTAATTTAAGTATTAATCTTATTTTATTTACTATAGTATATATAATATATTCTATAAACCTATTAGGTTTATATATATAAGCAGGTATAGTATTATGCTTTATTCTACTATTAATATATTCTTTATTAATAGTTTTATTATT
>JAVHLV010000650.1:0-17719 GCA_036785495.1 Colletotrichum neosansevieriae
ACTATCCTTATAAACTAAGATAGGCCTATAAATATCTTCCTCTATCTTTCTATATTAGCTATTAATTATATTATTATTCTTTATTATTTATAGATTTTTTAGGTATATTATTATATTTAAAGTAAATTAGTTATATATATATATATATTAATAACAGAGATATATAGATATAATAAAGGCACTCTACTCTCTAAGAAGCCTTTAAAGGCTATTAAAAAGAGTAAAAGAATCTACCTCTAAGTATTATTAATAAAGACTAGAGCTATAAGAGCTAGAAAGAATAGTAAATAATATAACTTTATCTATAAATAGACTAAAATAATAAAAATAGGCTTAAAAGATATATAAAGTAATTTATAGATCTAATTAAAAGAGATTACTAAAAATAAATATAAATTTGCTGAGAAAATCCAGAAAAACTTAAGAATTAAGTATTAAGGTATTAATAATAATTCTCCTAAGTTTTCCTTACCTCTATGCTCCTTTTCCCTCCTTTACTATAGTTCTTCTATAATAGACCTATATACTAAGAGGGCTCTCTTAGAAATTACACTACTAAGTTCCACTTATCCTATTCTAATATTAAGATAGAGGATCTAAAGGACTTATAATCTTTCTTTTATTCTTAGATATTTAGCTTAATAATTTATAGACCTATTTATACTTATTAGTAGGGTCTTCTTTTTTTTATCTCTTATATTTTAAAAGTTTAAGATTCTAGGAATAATATTTTTAAACTTTAGGGATAAGGATAAGAGATACTTATTAAAATATACTACTCTACTAATAACTACCTTTTAATATAATAGTAATCTATCTACTAATAACTTTAATATTTATACTAAGTATAAAATATTAGAGATTTATAGCTTTTTAATAATAATACTAAAAACCCCCCCCTATAGATATAGCTATTACTAAACTAAATAAATAAGAGAACTAATAGTTTAAGGATAGATAGAAGAGAAAAAAAGAGAAGAGAGTATTAAAATATAGTTACTAACCTATAAAAAGGATACTAATATCTAGATAACTAAAAGTATAGTAATAAAGCTATTAATACTAAAAGTAGCTATATAATACTATTACTAGTAAGAAAAAGAAGAATATTTATAAAGGAGATCTTATTAATTTTATACTTAGATAGGGTTTAAAGTTAGTTTTATAAACCTATTTAGAGGATATTTTCTTTATATTCTTATTACTATTTAATAATATTTCTATTATTTCTTTTCTTTTTTTCTATTTTATAAAGATATATTTAGTTACTTTATCTTTCTTTTCTTAACCTATAATATAAAGCTTTAAGTAGTTAGTAATTTTTATAAAGTTAAAGTTTAGAAGTAGCTTTAATATAAAAGGATATTAAAAGTAGGTAAACCTAGCTTTTAGGTAATACTTTTAAACCTATTAAGAATAAAAAGTGTTTTAAAGAATTAAAAAGTTAAATTTAGATATAGCTAATATAGTAGTATTAGCTAGAATTTAGAACTATAGAATTATTATAATACTATTAAATTCTCTACTCTTTTTTACTTTATTATTATATTTAATTCTATATTTATAGTACTTATAAATACTTAGGTTATTATAAGAGCAATTCTCTTAGATTTTATAGAAGAAGTAGTTAGTATAAAGAGTATTTAGTATAGAAATATATTTAAAGTATAGTTTATAGATAAAAATACTAATTATAGGCTTTTTTATAGTATAGATATACTCCTTATAATAGATATAGAGTACTATATTATAATTATCTTAGAATTAGATAAATAAGCTATAAGTAGCTACTATATACTAAAAGACCTTTATCTACTATAAGCTAGAAAGAAAGATAGTAGAGGTATAAATAAAGACTTAATAGTAGAAGTTACTAGTCTCCTTAGTTATCTTAAATATTTAATTAAAGTTTTATTTACTAAGATAAACTTTCTAGAAGGCTAGTCTTATTATATTAGTAATCTTATTAGAGAATACCTATAAGATAAAGGCTATTTCTAAATATTTATTACTAGAAATATTAAGATAGAGCTAAGTAAGGCTTATAGTAGCCTAAAAAGATAATAGATATTAGTTAAGTAATAAGAAGTATAAGGAAAAGTAGATTACTTAAAGCTAGTTATTAAAGTACTAGATAAAAAGAGATATATTATTCTGCTTTATCTAAGATATAAAGATATTAGAACTAAGTATCTAGAGGGTAGCTTTTAGAGAAAAGTAATAAAAATAAGACTAATTAGTGTTCTTAATACTTAATATAAGGAAGTTATAGTTAGCTATAATAAGAGAAGGTGATTTATAGATATAAGAAGAAGAATTTAGAAGAAGAGAAGTTAATATTAAAGAATAGAGGAAAGTGTTTATCTAGTTTTATAACTAGATCTCTTACTTTAATAGCTGCTAATAGCTACTATTTTCTTTATTCTTTTTCTATAAATAACTACTCTAATTTACTATTAGAAATATTATTAGATTTTTTATTTTAAGTTTACTTTACCTTTATTAAAACTAAGAGAGCTAAGAGAGGAAGAAGTTAATTATTTCTTTTATAGAATATTAATAAATTACTAGCACTTTAAGATAATTAGTAGGTATAAAAGGGTATTATTAACTCTTTTAGTTTCTAAAATCTTTTCTTTTTTATTTATATTTATATATATTACCTAATCTATTCTCTTAGATAGGAGATATTTAATATTAACTTCTATACTATAATATCTTTAGATTTTATAACTATTCTTATTTAATTTATCTATTTAGTCTATAAATTATTTACTCTTTCCTCTTACTAACTTTCTTTCTAAAAATATTATAATAGGAAAAATTATTTTTAATAATAGTAATGCTCTAGATAACTATATTTAGAAGCTAAGATCTTTAAACTTTTCTACTCCTAATATTAAATAACTAATAAATCCTATATTTAATAAACTAAGTAAGAGCTAATTTTAGGTATAAGATAAAATTATTAGAGATATATTAGGCTTTAGACTTATAGAGAAACTAAGATATTAGCTACTAATAATTAAATATAAAACTCTATCTCTATAATACTAAAATATAACTAGCTAAATATATCTCTCTAATTTATTAATAAAATATATACTTATTAAATAATAAAGTAAAACTCTAAATATAGTATAGGAGTTATTTCCTCTTTTTAAACTATAGTATATTATTACTAGCTTATATAATACTATTAGAATATTAAAGACTAAGACTTTAATATGCTTTATAGATATTATAGTAATTATATATTACCTTATAAAACCTATTAAAGCTAGATAACCTCTTTAATACTATATAATTAGAGGTAAAAAAAATAACTTTAATAATAGAAGTCTGAGAGATAGTATAACTACCTAGCTTAGAAAGGAAACTCTAGATATACTATTTATCTATCTATAAGTATTTAAATTAAATAGAGTAGTCTTTTTAGAGCTACTAATTAACTTATATAATAGATAAAACTAGTTTTATAATAATTAGTAGTTAGAAAAGAGAGTAGAGAAAAGACTATAGACTTTAATATATATTATAACTAGAGTCTTACCTAGAGCTCTAGCTATTATAACTAAAGTTTTATTAAGATAACTATATCTAATTAATTTTTACTATACTAAACCTCTATTATAAGCTTCTAGTCTATATCTAGTTAACTAGTTTAGATCCTTTATATAATCTAGCAGCCTAGTATTACTAAAATAGCTTCTATAAGTAAGAAAAAGAACCTGGATTAACTAACTATTAGTAACTTTTATAAATAAAGAGCTATTTAAAAAGTATTAGATCTCTTTAAAGCTAAATAGAACTATTTAAAACTAGGTTTTTAAAGATAAAAAGAGGATATTAGAGTAGATAGTACTAGAAGTAATAAAAGACTAGAAGAATAAGTATATTTTATAATTTATAGATCTAAAGCCCTTCTTATCTAATAGAATAAGTCTTAACCTGCCTATATTTAAGGATATTTATTTATAGATCTAACCTACTAATATATCTAATACTAAGGCTTTAAAAAGTAATAAAGGATTATTAGAGTATCTAACTATTTAGAATATAGTAATAAGAGATAAGATTAAGAAGTATAAAAGGGTAAATAATTAGTAATAACTAATTAATTTATTAAAGTATTATAATTATTCTAGGTTTATAAAACTATTTATATTACTATACCTTATACCCTTTTTAGTAGGATAAGTTATCTTTAAATTCTATAATAACTTAGTAGTTTTTAACTATATAAGGCCTGCTAACTCTATACTAAATAATAATTAATCTATTCTAGTAGTTTCTTAGTATATATAAAATAACTAGTAGTTAGCAGATTACTTAATAACTAGATATAGGTGAGAATTAGTTATTAATAGTATAGAGAAGGTGGAATATCTTTCTAACCTCTATAGTATATAAGAGATATTAATAAGATAAGAAAACTTAAATAACTTTAAAGTTATAAGCCTTTTTAGACTTATAATTAGAGGGTTTTTGCTTTTTATCTATATTCTATTTTAAGAGCTATCTTAGATATCTAGAATAGAGATTATAGTAGATATAGTTAGTATAATAAGAAGAGATATAAGTAACTTTTAGCTACTTTCTTATTACTTAATTATAGTAATAGTTATTAAGTAATAATTATTATAGACTAAGTGAATAGTAATTGCTTTTACTAGAACTCTATATAGGATTTAGAAAATAATTAATAATTTATAGATACTATAAATAATCTTAATAGATAGTACTATAAAATAGAGGCCCTAGTATATCTCAGAATAATTCTATTAACTAGTTATTATATAGTTAATTTAACCTAATAAAAAGATAGGTTTATATATAGACTTAGATATATTAAATAGGCTTAAATATTTCTTTAAGAGAATATCTTATTACTATAATTTAGCTATATAGCTAGGAGAGATAGAGAACTCTTTACTAATATAGAAATCCCTTTAGTTAACTAATATATTTCTGCTATTACTATAGAATTCTATAATATATCTATTAATATTAGCTTTGCTCTATAAGACACTCTATATAGCTAATAAGACTTTAAGAAAAATCCTTTTTTTTCTATATAACTTTCTATATCTAAACCTAGCTAACTCTTACTTCTAGATAATAATATAGGAAACTTTAAAGATAATAATAAGCCTGGAATTCCCCCTCTAAGAGATTTACTAAAATTAGCTTTATCTAATATATTAGATAGTAAACTTAATTATCTAGAATACTAACTTTAAATATAAGTCTTTTAAACTCTAGATTAAAGTATAAGTGCTAAACCTTAATTATAAGTTATAATTATAGATATACTATCTTATCTTAAATATTCTAATACTTTAAATAAATATAACTATAATAGAGAAGATTATATCTAATAGAGAGTTAATTAATAGAAATAAATAGAGCAGAACACTTTTAAAGGGTTATATTACTATAATTTCTTATATCTGCTTTAGTAGAGAGAATAGTTTTAGCTATATTAAGGTTTAAAATAGAATAAGAAATATAATAAGAAAGAGGAGATTATAAGGCTATTATTAAGATATAGTTTATAATAGAAAATAATAATACCTAATAAACCTTCTTAATAGTAAAATTGCTTGCTAAGAAGAAACTATTAAATAGAAGGGTTTATAAATAGGATTTTATATATTTTTATATAAGTAGATTTATTTATCTATTAAGATTCTCCTTTATAATATTGCAAAGAGTTTTAAGGGGATAATTAGAATAGGATAAGTGGAACTTAGCAGTGTAATTTCTAAGAAAGCTATTTTAGTATATAGGTCTATTATAGAAGGACTATAGTAAAAGAGAGAGGAGGAGCATAGAGGTGAGAAGAACTTATTATTATTATTATTATTACCTTAATACTTAATTCTCAGATTTTTTTAGGAATTTCTTAGCAAATCTATACTTATTTTTAGTAATCTCTTTTAATTAGATCTGCAAATTACTTTATATATCTTTTAAGCCTATTTTTATTATTCTAGCCTGTTTATAGGTGGAGTTATATTATTTGCTATTCTTTCTAGCCCTCACAGTCCCAGCCTTTATTAGTGTCCTAGTTATTCTATATATATAATATAGGGTTAGTAGTAAAGGTAGATTAGTCTTATAGGATATTATCCTATTATTCTTATTATTATTCTAAGGATATAGATACTACTTTAATATTAGTAATATTAGTTAAGTATATATTATTAGATCCTAGTTATAAGTTTTTATCTTTATCTTATAAGCTATTATTCTATTAGTATTATTAGTGTTCTAGAGATAGGAATATATAACTAATTACTTTAGCTTTAGGGATTATAGTACTAGTAGTGCTATATTATATAGCTAGAAGCTTATAGTTAGACTATATAGTCTTTAAGGCTAATTATACTATATTAATTTAGGCTTTTAAGTATAAGTGAGATTCTAATTTCTTATTAGAGTTTATAATAGAGGTATAGGGTTTAGGGTGTCTGTTATCTGCAATTTATATATATATATAATATGTTCCTGTAGTTATACAGATAGAATATCTGTTATTAGTAGCATTATTCTTATAAGGTTTGCTAGTTATAGTTACTATAGGGTTTTAGTATTTAATATTAAAGGTGGACTTTATGAGAAGGGGTAGATAGTAGAAGAATTTATAATAAGGTCCTTTATATAGTTTACAGTTATATAGATATATAGAGGGCTTTCCCTTTATCTAACCTTATATTTACTTACTTGCTTATTTCTTAGTTTCCTCTCTATAGTTAGTGTTAATATATCTATTATAGTTATAATATATATAGAGGAGTATATATCCTAGACCCTTAAAAGGTTAAGTAATATTAATATATTAATAGTTAAAGTGCTAGTTCTAATAGTTAATAATAAGGTTAGATATTATAAAGTTTGCTTATAATGCTATGTTATTAACTTTCTTAGCCTAGTTCTTAGTATTAAGAATTATAATTATTATGCCTCTTATATAAGTAGTAGTAACTACTATATAAGAGGTGTTATTAAGGAAGCTAAGTAAGTCTAAGCAAACTATATTAAAGATAATAATATTAGCCTCTACTAATATAGAGTTATTAACTATTCTAAATTAGATATTATCTTTAATAAATTAATTTATAGTAATCCTTTTCTACTCTTATTTATAGGCTGTTAATTAGCTAGAGTATCCTATAATAACTATTAAATTGCCCTGCCTAGTATTATCTAAAGTGGATAGAAAACCTTTTATAAATAAGGTGAGAATAAGTTAAATAATATAGTTTTAGTTAGTAATATTAGCTTTCAAAGTACTAACACGTTATTTATTACCTTTAACTATATTTATAATAAAACTATTTACTATAGGGTTATTAAGGTGGAATAGCTTCTTACTAAGGTATTTAAAGAAGTTTACTATATTTATATTAGAATAAATAATATTTATCTTTCCTTTATAGGTTTTTTATAGTCTATTCTATAATTCTGCTCTAGTTTTATTAGTTAATAAGAAAGGTAGCAGATAGGGCTCTAGTAGTTTCTATATAGAAAAGGAATAATATAAGGCATTATAGGGAGAAGGAAGCCTTATAGCTATAAGTATTATATGCTTTTAATATAGGTCTGAATTAGACTATATTCCCTATAGTAATAATAAGCTTTAGGTTATAGTAAGTAAGTGTTATTTACTATTATACTTCTAGTATATAACCTATCTTATCTATAAAAATAGCAGATAGTAACTATATAGTGTTATTATTCTTATTATATATAGATATATAATTAATAACTATATATAGAGTTATAATAATAAAACAAATTTATAGGAGTACTATAGTAATTAGTATATCTGTGTTACTAATAGCTTAGATATATTCTTCTAGGGTCTACTTAGACTTAGATTAGAGTTCTATAAGAGTATTAAACTTAATATCCTTGTTTTTCTTTGCTTTTTCTATTATAAATAGATACTATATTACTAAGAAATCTAGATTAGTAAGTAGGTACTTGCAATCCTTATAGTTATCTGCTATATTAATAGAGTGAGCAATTATAGATATAGCACTATCTAGTCTGATTTAAAGTTTATCTAGTTTATGCTATCTGTAATCTATAATAGCTACTATTATAGTATAGTAAGTATAAAGATAATAGATATTTCTAGGATTATAGAGAGTATATTTAAGTTTAGTAATAGTATTATCATAGAGCTTATTAGAATATAGTAACCAGATTGCTCTGAGAGAAGTATTATAGCTTAATATAGAGGTAATATTAAGCATAGCTAATATCTTTTCTAAGTCTAAGCTACTACTAAAAGTGAGAAGTTAAGCTGAGTAATAGTATAATATTATAGTGAGAATATTATAGGGGGGTTAGAGCTTTAGTTATATAAGTTCTAGCAGATCTTAGTAGATATTATAGTAGTATATAGTAGTGAATTTTAATATAAAGTGCTAAATTATATTATAATATAAATCTTTTAGTATTATAGATATCTTAGAAATTACTGCTATCTTAGCTTTAATAGTATTTTAGAAAATCTAGATATAGAAGATTATTAGTGTTTACTAATATAAGGAGTTACTATTAAATACTATATAGATTATCTATTCTAAGATAGTAGACTTATAAAGAGATTTAATTATATTAGAATATATTAGAAATTTAATAGGGAGTGCTTTTATAAATAATAGCTAGCCTTATTTATATAGAATATAAATACTAAGGTATATTATATTTATAGGTCTATTTAGAAGTAGTAAAACTTAAGTTACTAGTAAGATAGGATAAGTGGGACTTAGCAGTGTAATTTCTAAGAGAGCCCTCTTAGTATATAGGTCTATTATAGAAGGACTATAGTAAAGGAGAGAGGAGAAGTATAGAGGTGAGGAAAACTTAGAAAAAGGATTATTAATATCTTAATACTTAATTCTCAGGTTTTTTAGGAATTTCTCAGTAAATTTATACTTATTTTTAGTGATCTTTTTTAATTAGATCTATAAATTACTTTATATATCTTTTAAGCCTATTTTTATTATTCTAGTCTATTTATAAGTGGAGTTATATTATCTACTATTCTTTTTAGCTCTTATAGTTCTAGTCTTTATTAATAGTGTCTAGAAGTAGATTCTTTTACTCTTTTTAATAGCCTCTAAAGGCTTCTCAGAGAGTAGAGTGCTTTTATTATATCTATATATTTCTGCTATTAATATATATATATATATAACTAATCTACTTTAAATATAATAATATACCTGAAAAATCTATAAATAATAAAGAATAATAATATAATTAATAGCTAATATAGAAAGATAGAGGAAGATATTTATAGGCCTATTTTAGTTTATAAGAATAGTAATAGCTATATATTCTCTTAGAATTAAGGTGGGAATAATAAAGACTCTAATATACTCTTATCAGACCCACATATCGCCATAAGCGAGGTGTGCACGGGTCGGATATTCCAGAATATAAATTTACACCCAAATATAGGTTATTTATATTAGATCTATATCAGCACTGAATTCTCATATATAGGCGCCAATTTAGCCCCTTAGTTAGTAACATATATCAATATATCAAATTACACACAATAATTGCTAGCTATACTATTACCTAACAGTTATAAGCCCAGTTAATTTCTGGTAATAAGTATTTCAATTGTGTAGTTATTTTCTAATAATATATAACCACTATTAATTAGCAAAGCAAGTCAGAATCCTATAATTAAAATTATTATAACCCTAGCATCCAATTTAGCTAAGCAACACAGCTAGTAATTATATTAAAAGAATAACAAGCCAGGAAAGTCTAAAGGAATTAGCTAGGCTCCCCTAAATCTAACATTATCAAACAAATTATCTATTATTAGAGGAAAAGTAAGAACAAGCCACCTCCTTATTAATAATAAATCCCTTATATAAACTAAATTAAATCTAACAAACAATAAGAGTTTAAAATAAGCTTAGATAATATAAATATTAATACCCCTCACCTATAAAGCAATAATAACTAAGTTAAATAGTATAACTATATTATATTAACTACTAACTAATATAAAGTTAAAAACTATACTAATCTAGATAAGACTATTATTAATAATAAGCCTAGTCTTATCCTTTTAGATAATAATAACCTATTATTTAATAATAAAGCCTAAATTGCTAAACTGTAATATTAAAGCTAATTAGAGAAATATAAATATATCAGGAATAACTTAGTAAAGCTTAGTAGAAATATTATAATATTAATTAACTAAATCTATCTAAGCAAAGTTACTAATAAACCTAATACTTAATCTATTCTTAAAGTATTATAAAAGGAGTTTTAACCTAATAACTATATAAAATAATACTATATCCTTTAGTAATATAATACCTACCTTTATTTAGTTAAAAGATCTCAGTTATCTAAGTAGTTAGTTACTTACTAGAAGATTATAGAAAAAGCTATATAAGCTAAAACTCTATCCCTAATAAGTCCCACTACTTAAATATCTAACTTCCTTAATACTATTAAGGAGATTACTCTAAAATACTATATAGGAGCTACCTTCTCCTTCTTAGATAATAACTATAAAAGCAAAGGATAAGATAGTAGAATAAAGCTAACCACTCTCCCACTAACTATAAATATAGACCAGGCTTATAAGTTTCACTACTAGATCTATATATTTTATCCAGACTAGCTCACCTTATCCAAACTACTATTAATAAAGTCAGTAAAGGGATCTAGCTTTATAACTTAGTAAGGAGAGGATAAAAAGGCTATAACTTTAATATAGAAGGTATTAGCCCTAGCTAGAACTTTAAACTATTAGAAGAATAAGAAGCTAAAGTATCCTACCTATAAGAAATACTATTAGATAACAGACTGCTTCTATATAAATCCTATAATCAGGCTAAAGTTATATAATATAAATAACTCTATTAATAAGGCTTATATTAAAGCTAGAAATAAATAGTTATAAAACTTAAGAAATATTAAAGTGCAGATAAAGTTAGAGATTATAATTAAGGAGGCAAAAGCTAAGTTAAGTAGTAACTAGAGGAATAATAATAGTCACTAACTATTATAAAGCCACTCTTAATCACAAAAACACCACAATAATATATATATTTCCCTCTATAGTCAAAATACTCAGAATAATAATAAAAGCACCTATTCTTCTTCCTTCTATAGCTATAACTAAGCTAGTTTTATAATAGATAATACTCTTTATAATAGTATTATTATTAACTATAGCACTGCTTTTTATATCTATAATAATATTAGCTATATAACTAACTTAAACTACTCTTAATAAAAGCAAATTCTTACTAAAAGAGGCACTATTATTACTAAGGCTATTAGCAAAATAAAAGTTAAGCTAAACTAAGGTAGTATAAGCAAGAAGGGTATTATAGTACTTAATATATAGTTTTACCTATTATATCTAATAACACTCCTATTAGCAAAAATCCTATAAAATAAAAAACTTATATTTATAACTAAAGTCCTAAGCCTCAAAAACAAGCATAGTAAAGTTCTCTACTTTATACCTTATTAATTAGGTTAATATATTATTAAATACCACCTATATAATAAAAACAAAAACTATATTAAGAGCACTAAGCAAGTCTAATTTAAGGTAAACAATATAGAGAAATAATCTTTTATTAGTTTTAAGTTATTAAAGGCCTAGAGGTTATCTAAGACTAAAGCTTAATTATAGTATAAGAAACTTAGCTACCTAAGTACTAAAAGCCTTAAGTAACTTATAAAAACCACTATAAGTATTAAACTTAAAGAGATTATAAAAGATAAATATAAAGCCTATACTATAGGTAAAGCTATTTAATAAGTATTAAAAAGACCTCCTAATTATTAGCTAATAGCACTAGGTAACTATATTACTATTAACTTCTTCTTAATAAGTAAGTTCTATAATAGGGAGAAGTATTTCCTGCTACTTAGTAACTACTAGTTTAATTTTATCTAGGAGCATACCCTATACATCCATAAGAAAGGTCTTAAAGCACTCTAATATATTATTACCTACCTTAACTAATAATATAGTATTACTATCTCTATTATAAGGCTTAACTAGAATATAGCACTATATAATACCTTTAATATATAAGTAGCTACTAAGAGCATACTTATTAAAAGATTAGCAAACTATACTAGTACTTAAAACTCTATAAAAAGGTATAGTAGTATCCTCTTTATAATTACTAAAGCCCTATAATATTAGTTAAGATTCCCCAAATCTCTAGCCCTAGAGCTTATTAGGGCAGAAATATATATAGCAAATAGGCTAGATAAATATTACTATAAGTAGAAGACCCCTAAAAGCCTTATTAATAAATAAATAAATAGATAACTAAACGCTACTTACTATTACTCTAAAATCCCCTAAGTTAGTTATATAAAGAGATATAGCTACTAAGTATATCTATTAATAATAACCTATAAATATAATAAATAACGCTTTAATAAAACCCTACTAAGAGTATATATTAGCTACCTTTATAGTTATAATAGCACTAATATCTATAGGATCTGGGTACCTATATTAGGTAAAGTACTATATATATATAACATAATATTTAATAAGAGTATTATATATAATCTAATACTTAAAAACACTAGTCTCCTCTATTAATAAGAGCTTTAATTTATATTTAAGCAGCTTAAAATAAAGCAGCTAGATCTACTTATAGAGGAACTTCCTATAAACTCTATAATATAGAATAGGGATAAGAAGCTTTATAAGCTAAATTAACAGCTTTATAAGAATACCTAGAATAATACTAATACCTAACTACTAAACCCTATACTATTACAGGAACCTTTAGTTATACCTGCTTTAACTAAGAGGGTAGAGGAGATAGTATAGTAATTACTAGCACCACCCTTAACTACTAATAAGAGGTTATAATCTTAATTAGCTAAACTAGGCTAAGTTACTAAATTAATTAAGGTTAAAGAACTAGCTATATCACTACTAACACCACTCTAAATAATAATATTAATAAAATTAAGAAGAAAACCCTATAGATCATATAATAATATACTATTTAAGTAAAGAATTTTAGTAGAATAGCTAAATTATTAACTAGCTATAGTAATAAAGTTATTAGTAAGATAATATACCTAAGAAACTTCTCAAAACTAATCTAACTTCCTACTACTAACTAATATAATTAAGAATAAGAAAGTAAAAAATATATTAGCTAAGAGCTTAAATAAAGTCTATTATTAAGATCTCCAGCTAGTCCTATTAAACTACACAGAGGCTTAGAGACACCCATACTAGATAAAGTGGCTTACCATAATAAATATTAAATATCAAACTATCTAGAATAAGGGCACTTTTAAACTTATATAACTTAATAATATTAAGAATAGACACTATATCCTACCACTTAAATAGGTATTTATATATAAATTTAATAAGCATAGATACCTTAAAAAGTTTAAAACAAGGATTTATATAAAAGGAGACCTATAATCTATAAATAGGTTAGATATCTATATCTTAACACTTACTTTATATTTATTTAGAAGCCTTATAGTAATTATAGCAAAATTTAACCTTAAGTTAATATAGTTAGATACTATAAACACCTTTATAAACACTATATTAGATAAAGTTATCTATATCTACTACCCACCTAGATTTAACTACCTAGGCAAATACCTTATCCTATATAAAGCTCTATACAAACTATATTAATCCTCTCTCTTATAGCAGCAAAGCCTTAAGATAACCCTCTAGCTCCTAAATATAAAACTACTAGATAAAGATAACTATATCTTTATATTAAATAGGGTACTAATCTTTATATTTATTAATAATATTACTATACTTTTCTAAAAGAGAGATAAATCTAAAGCAAGGGCAATTATTAATAACCTAAAGTCTATCTATAAGATAAAAGAAATAGGCAAATTAAGTGTATTTTTAGGTATTTAAATTATCTATAACTATAACTAATATAAGTTATAGCTTTATCTAGATAAATATATTAAAAAGATCTATAATAAGTTTAGTATTAATAGAATAATATTAAAGAGATTAATAGTAATACTAATATTAGCAGATAACTTAACACTAAACCCTAAATAAATAATAGCTAAAGAGGCTAACTAGTATTAATACAAAGTCAGCTCAGTTAACTACACAGCAATTATTATAAGACCTAATATTATAAGAACCTTATCATAACTTTCAGAGTTTCTACTAAATCCCTTAAGGGAGCATAATAATACAGCTAATCAATATCTCACCTATCTATAGTAGATAAAATACCTTATAATTAAGTTTAATATTAATAATAAGGGTATACTCTATTATACTTTAAACACCTCCTTTACTAATAATAATATTACTTATAAAAGTACTTAAAACTATATAATAATATTATTTAGAGGACTAATTAGTTAGAAGTTATTAAAATAATACTAAGTTATAACTTTAAGCACTAAAGCAGAACTTATAGCCCTTATAAGTATAATAAAGAAGTACCTTACTATTATTTAACTTATAAATAAACTTAAACTTCAGCTTAATAATAATTTCACTATATACTATAATAATACTTAAACCCTCTAATTACTCACTACTAAATAACCTTAAGCAACTAGTAAGTTACACTATATTAATATTAATAACTTATAGCTATAATAGGAGGTTAAAAGAGGCAAAGTTAAGTTTAAATAGGTGAAAACTAATAAGATAGTTACAGATAGCTTTATAAAGGCCCTTACTGCCTAAAATCATAGTTATTTTATCATATAACTAGGAATAGTAAATATCTAGTTATTAATTAATAATAACTCTCTCTAATAAGAAACAATCTATTTACTTATTATATTTACTATTATATTTTACCTTATATTTATTTATAAACTTTAACCTTAAATATCTTAATAATAAAGCAACTTCTATAGTTAGAAACTATACTATTTAAATTACCTTATTATAATTATTATAATAGTATAAAGTCTAACCACAAAACTTACTCACAGCCTAAGTTATTCTTAATTATATTATTTCAATTTAAAAAGTTATTATAAGTCACACTTTAATATTGCTTATATTTAGTTTAGTATTCTAAATTAATAACCTATTTATTATAACTAGCAAAACTAAATAGTAAAAGAGAACTAGGCACTATAGCTCTATAATAGAAGATTAATCCTAGATAACTAAGTATATATTATACTAATTTAGAGATATCTTAGAGTTACCTCTTATAAAAACCTATAAACTCTGCTATGTTAAAGTATTAAACTTAACTATATAATTAGAAGGTTACCTATATTTTTACAGTATTAAGGCTTAGCCAGATTATCTTTTAGCAGTATATAATTATAACTAATAGAGTATCTATAACCCTAAATTAAACCCAAAACCTTAAGGTTAAGTTACCAGCTCTTTCAGTTTAATATACTTAATAAAGTGAGAGGCTAAACCACTATACTAAACACTCTTAGATTAATTCTAGGAGAAATACCAGCAATAATCTAACAGAGACCTATATACTATACAGCTAGTAAGTAGGGTAGTAGTAATAATAGTATTATAATAATAGAAGTGCAAATAGAATATCCAGATCTCGCAATAGCTTCATTTTAAGATCTAAGGGGGTATATCAGACCCATATATTGCTATAAGCAAGGTATGCACAGGTTAGATATTCCAGGATATAAATTTACACCTAAATATAGGTTATTTGCATTAGATCCATATCAGCACTAAATTCTCATATATAGGTGCTAATTTAGCCCCTTAGTTAGTAACATATATCAATATATCAAATTACACATAATAATCGCTAGCTATACTATTGCCCAATAACTCTCTTTTATATACTATTAGCAGGTTCTAGTAAATATACTCCCTTTCTCCCCTCTCTTATATACTTTTAATACTACTATTATTTAACTAGTAAAGTTATAGCTAGAGCAGCTAAGATAGCTATATTTAAGACTAATATAGTAATTAGCAGTCTTACTAAGCTAATAAGTATAGTAAGATTAACTAGATTAGTAAATAAATACTAATAAACCCCTTACTAATATAGCTTTAAGTACTAAGAGCAAAGAATACTAATATTTAAGATATTCTAATATAGTAAAGCTATAAAGTTTTTTAAGATAGAAGTATTATTAAGAAAACCCTTCTATATTAAGTAATAAGACTTAAAGTAGATCTATAAAAGCCTAGAATAGTAAGATTAAGGTTAAGAAACCTTTCTATATTTATTTAGTTTATATTATTTTTCCTTTTTTATTATTTAAAGGAGTTATAATTATTTACTTTATCTTTCTATTTAGAAGATATTATAATAATAAATTCACTTTTCTACTTAGAAAGCTTTATTACTTTAACTATATAATAATAAACTTAATATTTATAACCCTATAAGTATTATATCTTCTTCTTATTTAAATAATAACTTAGATATTAGATCCTCTTCTAATAAGAAAAAGCAGCTTAAAGAGAGGTTTATAGAAACTTTATTTAGTAAGATATAACTATAAGCTATAAAATAGCTAGCTTTTAAAGATAGTATAGATAGGTCTATAAATCTCTCTCTGGAAATAGAGGTAACACCTTCTAGTTCTTATTATTTACCTAAGGGAATATATACTAATTAAAATATTATAGTTCTAGCTAATCTTCTAATAAGATATCCTACTATAGCTATAATAACTCTCTATTCTACTAATATGCTTAAGTTTATTAAAACTAATATCTTAGACTTTATTATAGACTATAAGAGCTTTTCTAAGCTTTACTATAAGACTAATAAGGATATAAAGAATAAGGTTTATATATATAGCTTTAGTAACTATTAAGATATAGTATAATTCTATATTAATAAGGCTAAGATCTAGAAGGAAGCTAAAAAGAAACTTCTTTACTAATTTAGATTTATAAACCTAAAGTGTTAACAGAACCCTAATAAGGATTTTTAGAACCTAATTATAGGCTTTTATATTAAGGATAATAACCCTTTATAGGTTATAGTATTAATTACTACTATTTGCTAGCTTTAATAGAGGGCTATTTTATATAGAGATCTAGAACTTATAGATACTAAACTTATTTATATTACTTATTACTGTTTTTTAGAGAGGGTAATAAGAGCTATAGCTTAAAGTCTTAACTACTAACCTATTAAAGTTATTTTAAAGTAATAGGTTATAGTTAAAGATACTCTAATTAAATAGTTTACTGCTTAGCAGGAACTTTAGTAACTATTAGGCTTTATTAAGCTTAAACTAATAACTATACTTTAAGTTCCTATAATAATAATTCTAATAAGATAGAGAGCTAAGGCTAAGAAACCTTCTATAGTATAGACTATAAGCTTAATTATTAACTCTCTTATAGAGAACTTTAGGACTCTTAATATTAATAGAGCTAACTATAAGATAGATATTCTAAGCCTTATTAAGAGAGTTACTAGCTAAGAAGATAATACTTTTAACTTAAATACTATAGAAGCTACTAAACTATATAAATAATAATCTTAGAATAATATATAAACTTAATATTAATAATAGTAGTACTATTACCTATAAGCTAGTTATAGTAACTACTAAAGCAGCTATTAATAATATTAAAAGTTTAAAAGAGGTAGAGAAAGAGGAGGCTATAGAGGCTTTTAGTAAGAGAGACTATAGTAATATATACCTTTTTAGGCTTTTAGATACTACTAGTTTTATAGAGTAG
>JAVHLV010000651.1:0-17646 GCA_036785495.1 Colletotrichum neosansevieriae
CTAGCTAGTTACTAGTTAATAAGCCGAAATAATACCTATTTTAATACCTCCTTAATTACCTAAGCTATATTATGTAATATTCCTATTACGTAATATGATTACGTAAGCGAGCTACCTCACTAAGAATTAGTACTATACCTAGTATATTAATATACTAGGTATATATAAGGTATACCTAGTATTTGATAATAGTATAGGTAATAGGTAAGAGGATAAGTTAATAGTTTAGTAGTCTATAGTAATTAAGTAATTAAAACCTATATTATTATTAAACTATAAAGTTAAGGATTATAAAGCTATAAGGTAATAGATAGATATATATAAGTATAGCTATAGTTAGGAGAGTTATAATTATATAACTAAAGACTATATATATTATTAAGAGGCGTGGAGTTAGAAGGTCTATTATAAAGTAGGTAAAATTACTAATAATAAAGTATTTAGATACATACTATTAATAAAATTAAAATACTTAGTAATATTTTTAATATATATATTATAAACTAAATAAATATTTTTAGTAATATTATTTTATATAATATATATACTAAAGTAGTTTTTAATAAAACTAAATTTCTTTATTTTATATATTTTTTTATCTCTTTAATTATACTTGATACTATCTATTTATTATCTAAATAGTAAACTATAAAAGTATTATCTATATATAAAAGTATAAATTATATATATTTTTTATTATAGAAGAGATATAGCTTTTTTTATTAAATATAAAATTAAACTTATATAAGGTTTAAGAAAGCTTTATATATTATAGAATAAATATATTATATAATTTATATAGAACTTTATTTTGTTTTCAGAGTTTATTAATATTCCTAAATCTATTTAGTAAGTACTAAGTTATAAGTCTAAAAGAAGATATAATATAAGTAATATTTATTATAATAAAAGGGGGAAACTATCTGTTTTATTTATTATTATAATAAATGTCCTTATATTTAATAATAATTATTTATAACTAGTATAAGTAGTTATTTATAATATAATAGAAATAATATTGATAATAAGATTAGGGATAATAGGTAGTAGTAGTTAAATAGATAAAGGTATTAGATTTCTTACTTCCTTAAATCTATTATAAATAGAAAAATATATAATATACTTTTTTCCTTATAAACCTTTACTTAATTAGGTAATTACCTAATCAAATAATTAATATAATTGGTAATTAAATAACTATAAAAGCTTTACTATTAAGTTAATTATTATAGCTTTATTTTATCTAATTTAGGTATTCTAGATCTATAGTATTATTTTAGTATTATTTTATAGTTTTAGTTATAGATTACTAGTTTCTATTATTCTAGTTTTAAATCTTAACTTAATATTAACTTTATCACTAATAACTACATTATTACTTTCTTTCTTTTTATTATATTAATATATTATTAAGAAGTATAAGGGTATATATTTAATAATTAAATATAGTTTTACTACTTATATTAATATTATAAAGTTTAGCTTTATATAGATTTTATAGTACTAGTTATATTTAGACTTACTTAGATTCTTCCTTAGAGGGTACTTAGTTAAGACTTAGTAGTTAATTAATACTAAGTTCTCTACTTAGATCTCTAGAAATATTAAAGAATATATTAGTAATATTAAACTATAAGGTATTCAAGTTAAACTGAGCTATTAGTAATATTATTATATATAAGCTATATAAAGTAAATATTACTATATATATATAAATATAATATTTTTAAATTCTATATATAAAGCTATACTTTATAATATTTAAGTTAACTTAATAAGTTAAACTTATAAGTAAATAGTTATTTTAGAAAGATTAGTTTTAAATATATTTAAGTTTTATTAATTTTCTTAACAGCTTTGATTTTTATAATATTATATATCTCTTTATAAATAGTATTGATAAATACTTAGTATAGTTTAAATAGAGATTTATTTATTTCTAATTAGTTATTTAGAAATCTTATTAAGCTTTCTATATAATATATTATTTATTCTTTTATACTTAGTTAAAGTATAAAAGTTATCTATATAATATTTAAAATAATAATAAAAAAGATTCTAAGTTTAATAAGTATTATTATACTTATATTACTAATTAAATATATATATAATAATACAATTACTCTAATTATACTTAAAGTTACTTTTTGAAATATATTTAAAAAATACTAATATTAAGTATAATATAAGCTTTATATTTCCCTAGGTTAGAAGCTTTTATTAAGTTTATAGTTATAATATAGCCTCTCTATAAAAAAGACTATAATAGATTTACCTAGTTTATAGATATAATATAGGAAATACTATAGAGGTACTTTAATCTATACTCTCTACTAGTTAAGGATAATAATATAAAAACTCTATATAATTCTATTAGTAAGTAAACCCTTATATAAAGTTAGATATATACTCTAGCTAAATAAACTAGTAGAATAATAATAATATAGATAATACTATACTATATATAATAGAGCTAATTATATTAAGGCTAAGTAGGCTATTAAGGCTTTTATAGCCTAAAAATATCTTTACTAAACCTTTTAGTAAGGTAAATACTATTATATAAGATATTTAATAACTTCTTACCTAAAAGGTTAACTTTTTAGTGAGAAATATAAAAGAGATAACTTCTTAACTAAAAAGGTCTTTTTTAAGAGGCTTTTATAGCTAGAAATATAAAAAGCTCTATTATAAAGAGGGCTTTATACTTATCCCTCTTTTTTATTCTTATCTATATAGAGTACTAAGTATATCTATAATCTATAATAAGTTCTCTAAGATATTAATACTAGACCTAGTATATTAATATACTAGCTATATATAAGATATATCTATTATTATTAAAAATATATAAAAGATTATAATAGAGTTTAGTATTAATATAATTAATAAAACCCTCTCTCTTATTAAGTAGCCTAGATAATACTAAGAGTATATTATTAATATAGTTCTTAAAGAAGCTCTTATTAATGCCTCTATAGAGAATCTTTAGATATATAATTATATTATATATAAATAAGTAGACTTAGTAATAGAAGTTAGATAGCTCTTTAGGGATTAGTAAATATAGCTTATACTAACTACTTTAATATAGAGAGAGTATTACTAATAATAGTATAGCTACTAATGGATAAAGTAGTAATAGAGATAGTATTAGTAGTATAGGTAATAGATAAGAGAATAAGTTAATAGTTTAGTAATTAGTAATTAAGTAATAAAAAACTATATTATTATTAAACTATAAAGTTAAAGATTATAAAGCTATTTAGTAAGATAGATATATATAAGTATAGCTATAGTTAGGAGAGTTATAATTATATAACTAAAGGCTATATATATTATTAAGAGGTATAGAGTTAGAAGGTCTATTATAAAGTAAGTAAAATTACTATATAGTAGCTAGAAGCCTAAAGGCTTTTATATCTACTTAATATATTTATATTTAAGAAGCTTCTTAAGATTTATTATTTCTATAGAAAGGTTAGCTTTAGATATCTCTTAAATATTAGCTATACTTTTAAATATATTTATCATATTAGTTTTAATATCTTATTATTTAATTAAAATTAAAAATACTAAAAGCTGAGAAATAATAGTCTCTCTCTCTAAATATTTAGTATTATATCATAGAAATCTATATTATTATTATCTCTAAGTATATTAAAGCTATTCTTAAAAGAGGTATTTTAAGTATTTAGTTTTTTTCTTTATACTTTAATTAAAGGTTCTTATAGTTATAGAATTTATTTAGAAGTAAGTAGTTCTCTCTATATATAAACTATAATATTTATAAATGTAGTAATAGAAGTTTTAAATATTCAATTTAATAATAAAGTAGTAAGATATTAGTTTATATTTAAAAAGATAAAGTTTCTTTTAATATATAATTTAGATAGAATTATACTTTACTTATTATTTAAAATATATAGAATATTATATAACTATATACTTAAACTTTATTAGATTTTGTAAAATATAATATAAGAGATAATATTAATATAGAAGTTTTAAATAAGTATTATATAAATTTTAATTTACTAAATAGCTTAGTATCTTTTTTAAATATATAGTTTTTAATAGATTTAGAACTATATCTCTCTATAAGAAAATATATATTTTTCTACTCAAAGCTTTACTAAATATAGTAAGAGGTTTAAAAGTTCCTCTTATGTATTAATTTAAATAGGTTATAATATAATATATATTATAATTACTTAGAAGAAAACTTTTAAAAAAAATATAATAAATTATGGAAATTATGAGAAATCTTATTAATAATATTTTATGTTATTTTATTTAATATTTTATAATAAGGTTATTAAATAAAATAAATTCTCTAAGTTTAGTGGTTTCTAATTTTAGATTTTATTATTAATATAAAATATAAAACTTATTATTTTATAAAGAAATAACTTAAATAAAATAAACTAAATTAAGAAATATAGATTTTATTAAATTTAGTAATTAGGTTAAGAATAGAAATAAAATTAAAACTATAAAAGTAACTTATAAAAGATAATAGAGAATAAAATAAAAGAAGTTAATATAAAATAGAATATTAAGAATTATAAAGTTAGTTTAAGTAACTATAAATAAACTTTATTTAATAGTTATTATTAAAATAAAGCTATAATCTCTAAAACTATATTATATAAATAATTAGATCTTATTATACTTTATAATTTAGATATTTATAGTTATATATCCTATATTTATTATATTTTTACTATAACTTTAGTTAAATTATTAAGTTAATATAAAACCTTTACTAAATTATTATTTGAAGTTATTATATTTTTTATTATAAATAGAAGGTTAAAATAGTAAATTTAAATAATAAGAAAGAAGTTAGAAAAGGAAATAATTTAGAAATTTAATAAATAATATTAAAAAGTATTAAATATACTAAAATACTTTAAACTTACCAAAAGGATTTAGGATATGTTAAGATAAATTAAATTCATAATTTAAAGTAAAAAAACTATAGTTATTAAAAGCTTTAAGAAGTTATTAAAAATATAGAAAATAATAACTTTAGTATTATTATAAGTTCTAGCTTATTTATAGATATTAAGTTTTAGAATATTAATATTTAGAACTAATATATTATTTATATATTAATTCATTAACTTTATTATTATTATAAGCTAGTAGTTATATAAAAGTATTATTATTATTATTATTTAATAGTTTATTATAGAAGCTATTTTTAATAATAATTATATTTATAGTCTATTATTTCTCCTAAGCTATAAGAGCCTTAGTAGCCTACTTAGCCCTAATATAATTAGCTATATTATATATAGCATAGCATTACCCACGCTATTACTATTCTACTAATCTATTTAGCTAGAGCATATATCTAACTTTATATAAGGGTTTACTTATTAATAAGAATATATAGAGTTTCTATATTATTATCCTTAACTAGTAGAGAGTATAGATTAAAGTACCTCTATAGTATTTCCTAAATTATAACTATAAACTTAATATTATTATTATATTATTATTATATTATTTTTATATTATTATTATATTATTATTATATTATTATTATGTTATTATTTACTAATTATTTACTATATTTAAATTTTATTTAGATATTAAGGCTTAAGTATTAAAGTCCTTAATAATAAGTGCTTTATATAGTATATTAATACCTTAGTAGTTAAGAGCTAAAACTAGGTTTAAATAAAAGTACTTACTAATATTATAGATATTATTTTTATTTCTTTTACTCTATAATTATCTATATATTACTAGAATAATACTAAGTTATAAAAGTAATAAACTAGTTAATATAGGAATTCTTATAGCTATTAAAAATAAGTAAAAATATATATCTAAGATTTAGTACTCTAAACTTTATATATATATAGAGCTATTATATCTATAAAGTTAGAAACAGGATTAATATAATTAGAATAAATAGTAAGTTAGGTTTAAAACTAAATCTAAAGTAATAATATTATATAGAGTTATAGTTTATATAAATTGCTAAGGCCTCTGGCCACTGCACAGTGATTTTACCTGCTTTATAACAGACCTTCTAACTCCGCGCTGCGCCTCCTAACAATATATATAGCCTTTAGTCACGTGATCCTATCCTAACCACAGCTACACTTATATATACCTATCTATAGCCTTATAATCCTTAACTTCACAGTTTAATAATAACGTGGTTTTTGATTACTTAATTACTAACTACTAAACTATTAACTTATCCTCTCACCTATTACCTGCACTACTAATACCGCCTCTATTACCACTTTATCTGCTAGCTATGCTATTATTAGCAATGCTCTCTCTATATTAAAGCAGTTAGTATAAGCTATACTCACTAATATTCCCCTATAGAGCTGTCTCTGTCTTAGTATTACAGAGAGCCTGTTTAAAGAAGAGCTAATAGATAGGGTATATAATAACCTATTTAACTTCTACTATAATATTTACTTATTTATATATAATTTAATTGCATATATAGGTATCCCCTATAGGGGTATTAAGGTAAGCTCTTCTAAGAGCTATGCTAATAATATACTCTTTATATAGGCTGGGTTAGTTTAAGAAGGAGGAGTTTTTATTAATTGCATTAATACTAAACTCTGTGATAATCTAGTTTGCACTGCTAGTAATAATAAGTATACCTTATATATACCTAGTATATTAATATACTAGGTATAGTGCTACTATCTTAGAGGATTTATTATAAGTTAATAAGAATAAGAGAGAGGGATAGGCATAAAGCCCTACTTATAGAGCTTTTTATGCTTCTAGCTATAAGAACCTCTTAGAAGGTTAAGGAGTTATCTCTTATATAGTATATAGCACCTTACTAGAAGGTTTACCTTTTAGGCATTTTTCATAGCATTTTGCTAGAAGGTTTAGCAAAGGCATTTCTAGGCTATAAGAGCCTTAGTAGCCTACTCAGCCCTAATATAATTAGCCCTATTATATATAGTATAGTATTATCTATACTATTACTATTCTGCTAGTCTATTTAGCTAGAGCATATATCTAACTTTATATAAGGGTTTACTTACTAGTAGAAATATATAGAGTTCCTATATTATTATCCTTAACTAGTAGAGGGTATAGATTAAAGTGCCTCTATAGTGTTTCCCAAATTATACCTATAAACTAGGTGAATTTATTATAGTCTTTTTTGCAGGGGGCTGTGTTATAACTATAAACTTAATATAAATTGATATAATCTATAATAATAAAGTTATTAGAAATTAAATAATAAAAGTATTATAGATAACCTTTACTATAATAATAAAAGCTAGTAATACTTAACTTAAATAAGTAACTATTATAAAATCAAATAAAATATATATATAAATAGATTTTCCCTTAGATTAGAATAGAAATAATTTAGTAATTTAATACTTTTTATCTTACTCACTACTCTTTTATTATATAAATATTAAGTATTTATATTAGTTAAGTTTATAGTTATAACGCAGCCCTCTATAAAAAAGACTATAACAAATTCACCTAGTTTATAGGTATAATTTAGGAAACACTATAGAGGCACTTTAATCTATACCCTCTATTAGTTAAGGATAATAATACAGAAACCTAATATATTCCTGCTAGCAAGCAAACACTTTAAATATCACTGCATAAAGTCGGACGCGCGCTCTAGCTAAATAGACTAGCGGAACATTTATATTAGTTATTAATAACTACTATTTATATTAAGCACTATTATTTACTTATTAAGAATAAAAGGCTTTTACTCTTTGATATTACTTATATTACTCTTTCTTTTAATATAACCTTAATACCTTTATTATTTATTTTATATTATATATTTCTATAGAAGAATTTTAATACTACTAATTAAACTACTAAGTTATATTTAAACTAGAGATAAATATATATATAAAATAGCTATAAAGCTAGAGATAATATATAAAGTATATATTAAGTTTATAGTTATAATACAGCCCTCTATAAAAAAGACTATAATAAATTTACCCAGTTTATAGATATAATTTAGAAAATACTATAGAGGCACTTTAACCTATACTCTCTACTAGTTAAGGATAATAATATAAAAACCCTATATATTCCTGCTAGTAAGCAAACCCTTATATAAAGTTAGATATATACTCTAGCTAAATAGACTAGTGGAATAGTAATAGTATAGGTAACACTATACTATATATAATAGAGCTAATTATATTAAGGCTAAGTAGGCTACTAAGGCTCTTATAGCAATACCTTTACTAAACCTTTTAGTAAGGTGCTATAAAAAACGCCTAAAAGGTAAACCTTCTAGTAAGGTATTATATATATAAGAGATAACTCCTTAACCTTCTAAGAGGTTCTCAAAGTATAAAAAGCTCTGCTGCTATAAGCAGGGCTTTATACCTATCCCTCTTCCTTATCCTTATTAATTTATAATAAATTCTCTAAGATATTAATAATATACCTAGCATATTAATATACTAGGTATATATAAGGCATACTTATTATTACTAGTAATATAAACTAGATTACTATAGAGTTTAGTATTAATATAATTAATAAAACCTCCTCCCTCTTTAACTAACTTAGTCTATATAAAGAGCATATTATTAATATAGCCCTTAAGAAAGCTTACCTTAATATCTCTATAGGGAATATCTATATATATAATTAAATTATATAGAAATAAGTAAATATAGCAGCAGAAGCTAAATAGATTATTATATACCCTATCTATTAGCCCTTCTTTAAACAGGCCCTCTATAATACTAAGGCAGAGGCAGCTCTATAGAGCTTAAATATTAATAATTATAGCTTATGCTAACTGCTTTAACATAGAGAGAGCATTACTAATAATAGCATAGCTATTATAAAGGTATTAGTCAGCCTAATTAAGTAAGAGAACTAGCAGATAAAGCAGTAATAGAGATAGTATTAGTAGTATAGATAATAGGTAAGAGAATAAGTTAATAGTTTAGTAGTCTATAGTAATTAAGTAATTAAAAACTATATTACTATTAAACTGTGAAGTTAAGGATTATAAGGCTATAAATAGGTATATTATTACAATGCAGTTTACAGCACTCTCAGCCTTATAAGGCTGTAATAGCTATGCACTATAGCATGCAATTATATAATTGCACACCACAAACTATTTCACTGCGCTTTCTGTGCATACTAATCTATAGCTAAGATAGTTACTTCTTATAACTTGCTCTTACCCCTACCTATAACTTATAATAGTTATAAGCCTAGCTCTATAGCTTATAAATACCCCTCTAACCTCTCTAAGCCTAGAAAAGAGCAAGCAGCTTTTCTCTTATTATTTTTCTGCCTATTTAAAATAACCTTATAATACTTAAAAACCTTTTTTAAAGTAACCTTATAATAATAGCTATATACTCTTTTATAACCTTCTCTCTAGAAGTAAGGCTTTGAAGCCCTACTAACTAGCCTTGCTAATACCTTAACCTATACTTATCTATATAGAGCAAGGATATTTAGAAGTATTTTAATTCTAATAGCTCTAATACTAGAAAGCCTTTTAATACTCTTAAGAGCACTCTAACTATTTAGGAGTTTATAGATAAGTATAATAACTACCTCTAAGCTAAGTATAAGGCTAATCTTAGTAAGTATAAAGCAGCCTTTTAGAAGTAGAAGGGGAATCCCTCTCAGACACTCTATAAGACTACTAAGTATAATAACTCTATTAATATTATTAAGAGTAAGAAGTCTAATACTTTCTAATAAGCTAGTAGAGCAGGTTTTACTGCTTTTAAGCTTATAAAGCTAACTCTACTAATCTCTATTAAGTGTAAGGATATCTAAGATAAGTAGAGTGATATATTTAAGTACCTTTCTACTAATAGTATAAACCTCTTATTATAGATTATCTTATACTATAACTATTAGATACTTATCTATTAAACTATTAATATAGTTTACCTTAAAGTAGTAGAGATAAAGCTTAATAATAAGAATACTAAGTTCTAGATTAACTTTTAAAATATACTCTATTTTCTTATATAGTAACTTACCTGCTTTAATAATAGTATATAGGAATAAGTATACTAAGATTATAAGGATATTCTAAAGTATACTAGGTATACTACTTAGCCTGCTAAGTAGCATAAAGAGTAGCACTATTTCTATAAGCTAATAGTAAGCTAGAATATTATTAATACTAAGAGAAGCTATAATAGATATATTTTTCTTAAAATAATATACTATAGAATAGCTTCTACTTAGGCCTAGAACTAGCTAGATTTAGTTATCTAAGTAGAAGAGATTAGAATATTCTATCTCTTACTTAAAAAGCTTAGAATTATTCTTACTACTAAGATTTATAATAAGCTAGCTACTACTAAGGGTTCTAGCAGATTACTTAGAGTATATACTACCCTTATAGGCTGCTCTAACTTAGAGGATCTACTTTAAGCCTTATAGACTGCTTTAGATATTTCTTTTCTAGTAGTAATACCTAATAAGATCTCTAGCTACTTTTATAGATAATACTATAGGTAAACCTTATAGAACTATAGCTATATTTAATAAGTATTTATAAGCTTACTAAAAGATAGCTTTAAGGATTATAAAATACTAAAAAATAAAGCATAGTATATATAGGAAATAGTAATATCTCTATAATAGAGCTATATCTATAATAACCTTATATATATAGAGTAGATTATAAAGAAGTCTTAGAAGAGCAGTTAGTACTTATCTAACTATAGCTATAGTGGACACTATAGTAGCAGCTAAAACAGATATAGTAATAGAAGTAGCACTAATAATAAAGAGTAACTTTCTAATAATATTTCCTATTATATTATTAACTAAAGCCTTCTTAAAGATAAAAGCTAAGTAATCTAAGTTTATTCTATAGTATTTATATTCTTTAAGGGACTGCACACTCTCTCTAATAGTATTATTCTAGATAATTATAAAGCTCTCTATATTATTATTAATAAGAGAAAGCTAGTTTCTAGTACCTTTATATACTTATATAATAATAAGGTAATTAAAGTTAGTAGTATAAGCATACTAATTATTAGGAGAGATACTTAGATTATCTAGAGTATATTTAAAGATATCTTAATAGGTAAAAAGAGCACTCTAACCTTAAATAATATTACTATTATTAAAAATATATATACTAATATTATCTTAGAAGTACTTCTCTTTAAAGCAAATATCTAGTATAATAGCTATAACTGCTCTCTATAGTTTTATAAGCTAGATAAGTCTATTTATATAAAGTAGCTACTATATAAGAGTAACCTAGTCTTCTTTAAATATAACTCTATCTCTATCTGCCTACTTAGTCTAAGTATTTCTATAAGTAGTATAGATATTATAGCCCTCTTAAATAACTAGAAGCTAATATGCTCCTTATACTACTATATAGCTAAAAGGTCTAATAATATATAACTATAGCACCTCTAAGCTAGTTACCTAGACTAGAGCATACTTAAACACCTTATATATAACACTTAGAGGGTAAGAATTAAGACTCTATTATATATTTAATATAAATTCTATACTTAAGTATATACTAAGTAAGTTATCTTATATAGTATATTTAAAGCTAGATCTCCCTACTTTTATTACTATATAGCTTAGAACCTCTTTAACTACTAAAAGCTTAGCAGGCTATATACCTAGATACTCCTTATTAAAGATAAGTATAGTAGAAGACTTTTTAAAATTCCCCTAGTCTTAAAAGAGCATAATAAGGTGTTTAAGATACTCTAGATATTTAAATACTAGATATAAAGATAGTAGAGATTTACTATTTATAAGATCTACTATAATATTAAGTATACTATTATTACTATATAAGGCTTTACTTAGTATAAATAATAAGTAGAGGAGCTTAGAATTAATCTTAAGCTTCTACTAGCAAATACTAAAAAGCTTATAGATAGCAGAAAGCATACTAGCTTAGAAATTATCCTAAAAGCGCTTATAATACTAACTGCTACTTACTTACTAAAATACCTTATCTTAGAGACTTAGAGAGTAGCAGTCTTTATCTTTAATATTAGCCTATATACTATAAATAACTAGTAAAGCTCTATTTAGATAGAACTTAAGTAGTTCTAGAACTACTTCTAATAGTAGTAACTAGACTTTATACTTACTATATACTAAGACCTATACCTATACTAGAGAGGCTTATATACCTATAGCTATAAAGCTTATCCCCTTAAAGGGAGTTATAAAAAAGGTATTAGAAGATACTATTATAAGGTTAACTCTAGAGCCTATCTTAGATATCTTATAAAATATATACTAGAAATATATAACCTATATAGAATCTAGGTTTCTATACTTAACTAGGTTATTATTATATATAATATATACTTTAATAAGTTAAAATTCTACTCTCTAGATAATAAAAAGGAGGCTATAGATATTTAGAGCACCTAGATAATTATTAATAAGGTTAAAATACCTATTAAATTCTCTAATATAGTCTTTAAGACTTTAAAGGTGTTTAATAAAGCAAATAGTAACTTTATAATAAATAAATAAACTACTAGCAGGCTTAAGTTCTCTATACTAGCTACTTTTTATAGTTTAGAAGTATCTTATACTATTATTATAATATAGTTTAAGAGTATACTAGCTAGAATATAGAAAGAACTACTTACTTCTAAACAAACTTCTAATTCTAAAAGCATACTAGAATTAAGTTTAAACCCTTATATAATACTAGAGCCCTACCCTAAAGTATAGTATACTATTACTAAGAGTATAAACCTATATCTACCTATTTTAAACACTTAAGAACTAGCTACTTAAGTATCTATAAAGAAAGAGAACTTATAGTAATCTAGATAAGACTTCTCTTTAGTAGCTAAAATAGATTTCTAATCTACCTATTATTAATACTAATAGATTAACTATAAGCCTCTAATATAATAGAGCACTAGAGAGTAGTATCTAAGAGTTCTTATAACTCTTTATTTAGAAAAAAGCTTATTAAATAACTACTAAAACGCTTTTTTTATAACCTTTATATCTAATTAGCATAAAGCTATTATAGAAAGCACTCTAAGATATAAAACTCTATACTCTACTATTATAGTATATCTATAAAATAACTCTAAGATATATCTAAATACTAAGTAGAAGATAATATACTTTATAGAAGACCTCTTAAAGCCTCTAAGTAACTATTTTAAAGCTAGAAAGCTAAGAGAGCTACTCTAAGATATATTTTAAGAGACTATAAATAAGGAAATTAATAAACTTATAGCTAAGAGAACCTAGTATATTATTAACTAGTTTAAGGCATACTTAAAGCCTCTTCTCTTAAAGTGGGTATATATCTATAAGTTCTAGAGTAACTACCTTAATACCTATAAAGTGTAAATCTATATATAAGGGGATATATAAGACACCTCCTCTCTTAGCTTAACCTATACTACTATACTTATAGCTTAAAGCCTATATATAGTAGTAGTAATTATAGCCTAGTTTAACTATAAAATACTCTAATTTAATATTATTAATATATTTCTAAATATAAATATTAACTTAAACAGAGAGCTAGTTATCTGCTACCTTTTAGATAGCTTTAAGTAGGCTAGCAAAGTTATAGAGCTTAATAGAACTTTATATAGCTTAAAGAATATATCTCTTCTATAATATAAGGAATTCTCTATAGCTTTATATAAGCTTAGGCTCTCTCTATATAATAAGAAGCCCTGCCTTTTTTAAGATAAATACTATAAGGTCCTGCTCCTATTCTATATTAATAATATCCTTATTTTATTCTATTAAGACTATACTTTTAAAGCTTAGAAGCTTATATAAGAGATTAAGAAACTATATAAACTATATAAACTAGGCCCTATTAAATAGTATCTTAGAATATATATTATATAAGACTAAGTAGCTAAAAAGATCTACCTAGTCTATAACTAGTATATTAAGATTATTATAGAGCACTTTAGCCTCTATAATAGTATTACTCTAAGCACTCCTATACTAGTTACTATAAGAGTTATAGGTAACTTCTTATAAGATAAGAAGTAAAGCAGAGAGGTAGTTAGAATATAAAGATATTACCTATAATTAAATATAGGAAAAATAGGTAATAAGCAGTATAAATACTGTAATATGATGTGATATTTAGATAGAGCGAAAAATGTAGATATTAAAAGGTATATATATTGATAACTGTATAGGATATCTAAGGCCCAGAAAGGCGGGGGAAAAGGTAGGTATATATAGACGATTTGGTTCCTAAGGTCTTGCAGCCCTTTGGGTTAGAGTTAAACCTTATTTCCTAAAAGGGTAATAATAGCGAAGTTTAAGGTTTAAGGTTTAAAGTTAAAGTTTAGCTTCTAACGCTAACTTTAACCTTAACCTTAACTTTAATTTTAACCTTAACTTTAACCTTATTCTGAAACCTTATTATTCCAAATATTCTGATTACGTAATATTGGTAATAGGATATATATACCAAAATATGCCATTTTTTGCAAGGATTCCAAATATATTATCCATTTTCTTCTACCTCTTATATTCATAGAGTTATAGCACTCTAAAGGTATAGTAATAATAATATATAAGTTCCTTTTATAGCAATAGGAATAAAATATTTCTTACATACCCCCTTAAGGTATATATATATATATATATATAGATAGATATATATAATACCTTATACTATATATAGGGAAATATTCTTTCTAAGGAAAAATTTTTAAAACCTTAGTTTATTATTATTACTTAATAGTAATGAATTAGTTTAAAAACCTTTATAGGAAAAAATAAACTAATTTATATTTATAGCTTAAATATATTCTAAGGAATAAAATAAGCTTAGTAGTTCTTAATACTTTTATAATATATAGCTATTATAGCTTTATCTTTATAGCTTTATATAGCCAGCTTATATAGCTTTAGCATTTAAGACATTTAGTCTTCTTTATATTTCTCTTTTTAATTTAAGCCTTTTAGGTCTTATTAAAGAGTTATTAAAAGTAGTAAGATATAAGAATAATTTCAACCTTTAAACCTTTATATAGGTAATATAAGGAAATGTTATATTCTTTAAAAATTCATAATATAATATTTTAATTATATTAAAGGGAACCTTTAAAACCTTTTATAAGGATAAAATTAGGAATAACCTTTATAAGCTTTTAATTTACTTATACTCCTAAAGTAAATTATTATAGCTTTTTCTTTTTAATAAAAAGTTTATATTTATTAAATAGATATATATTAGAGAAGACTTAACTCTTTATTATATCTTTTAATTCTCTTCTAAGATAAGTTTTATAAGATTAAATTATAAACTTCAGTATAATTTATCTTTTAACTTTCTAGAAGTAAACCTTTTATAATATAATTCTTAATACTCTCCTTATAATATAAGTACTAACTAGATAAATAGTTACTTATATTTATAGAGATTCTGCTTATAATATAATATATATATTATTATGGATTTGTTTTTTGAATAGCTATCCTTGTTTTGTTTATATATTTATAGAAGATATACTTCTATATAAATATTCTTTATAAGCTTTTAAGATATTATATTTCATAATTTATTTATAATACTTTTATAGTATTGATTTTCTATCTTTCTTATCTAGATTAGCTTTTAAAGAGAGGTAAACCTTTAAAGCTTATATATATCCATAATTTATTATTCTTTTATACTATAAGAAGTCTTTTATAAAATCTTTTTAATATAAGCAGTCTTTTAAGAGCTTTTATTATAAGCCTTTTTAATAAGATCTTTTAATATAAGTCTTTTTATCTTTAATATAGCTTATTATTTATTATAGTTATCTTTATTTAGTATAATATCTAGCTATAGATAGAGAAATAATAATTTCTTTTCTATCTTTTATATAGCCTTTATATAGATATTAACTTAGTTATTATAACTTATAATAAGTATTATTACTTTAATATTCTTAATTTTGTCAAAGCTTATATTCTTTCAGAATATTTAAAGAGGCTTTTATCTCTTTAAGCTTTTTATTTATATTAAGAGTCTTTTATTTTAACTTCTTTTAACTTATACTCTTTTTATATTTCTTCTTAAAGAAATATATATTAAAGAGTTATAAAGATAAAGAGTTATAAATTCTTTTTAAAGTAATATATAAAGTATATTTAACTTTATAGTTATCTCTTTTAGAGATATATATTTTAAGCTTTTTATATTTAAGTAGAGTAGCTAAATAGCTTCTCTTTCTTAATATAAATATATTAAAGTAAAGTATAGTTATCTCTTTTAGAGATATATATTCTATCTTTATTATATTAAAGTAAGGTAGCTAAATAGCTTTTCCTTACTTCTTTTAAGAAGAATATATTAAGGTTATATTAACTTCTATAGAGAATTTCTCTACTTTAACTTTCTATTTTCTTGTTTAGAGAATAGAGTATTTATTCTATTAGGATAAAGATAGCTTAAGATTTATAGAAGATAAGCTTATATATATATCTTAAGTTTTCTTCTTCTTTTTTAAATATTTTAAGCTTCTTTTTATAAGTTATAGAAGTTATATATATTAAGAACTTATTGTTATTATATTTAAATAGTCTTTACTTAAGACTTTTAGTTAATGCTATATTTATATATTATAGCTTCTTAAGTCTAAAACCTTTTTATAAGAGTCTTTCCCTATCTCTTTTTAAAGGTAGTATATAAGTTATTTAAAATAAGAATATAAATTATTCTTTATATTCTTTTTACTTTATTAAGTAAATTAGCTTATAGATTTCCTTTATATTCTTTAAGTATTATTTATTATAAAGTTATAATAATACTTATAGTGTATATAGCTTAGTATTTTAAGCTATAGTAAAGTAATATCTTCTTTATTTATTAAGGGGTTTCTTTATATAGTCATAGTTATAATCTTATATATATATACTTATTATAGTATTATAAGACATAACTATATTAAAGAAATTATTTTAATATAGATATTCTTTACTTATTAAAAGTAAATCCTTTTAAGATAATTAATATTTATTATCTTATTTTTATATTATAATATTGTAGTTAAATAATAAAAAGAATCTTATTTACTACTTTATATAATTAAAGTAGTATAAGTATATAAAGTAATATAAGTACTTTATTACCCCCTTTTAACTAATTATATTAGTTATATAGGAGAGAAATATATAATTATTTCTAGATTCTTTTTTATAGTAACTAAATATCTTAGTTATTAATTCTTTACTTAAGAATATATTTCTTTTAACTTTATTAAGATATAAATATCTTTTTATAGCTTTTTAGAAATTATAATAATTCTTTAAGTATAGAATAATAGTTTTTTAATAACTAAAGATTATATTTTATTTCTTTATATAAGATATAATATTCTCTTTTTATATAAAGAGAGCTTCTTATTAATATATAGATAACAAGAGTTATATTATATCCTTTAAAGAATAAAAGAGTAAATCTTTTAGTTATATATCTTACTTAGAGATTAATTTCTCTTTTATAGAGTAAATATTTCTCTTTTTAGTTATATTTTTTATTTAGAGATTAATATCTCTTTATATAATAATAAACTAATATAAATAAGTATTTTAACTTATTTAAGAAAATAGTATATCTATATTCTTTAAAATATCTTTAAGTTACTTAGAGAGATAAGTCTCTAT
>JAVHLV010000652.1:0-17627 GCA_036785495.1 Colletotrichum neosansevieriae
ATATATACTTTAATAAGTTAAAATTCTACTCTCTAGATAATAAGAAGGAGGCTATAGATATCTAGAATACCTAGATAATTATTAATAAGGTTAAAATACCTATTAAATCCTCTAATATAGTTCTTAAGATCTTAGAGGTGCTTAATAAAGTAAATAGTAACCTTATAATAAATAAATAAACTACTAGCAGGCTTAAATCCTCTATACTAGCTACTTCTTATAGTTTAAAAGTATCTTATACTATTACTATAAAATAGTCTAAGAGTATACTAGCTAGAATATAGAGAGAACTACTTACTCCTAAATAAACTCCTAATCCTAAAAGCATACTAGAATTAAGTTTAGACACTTCTATAATACTAGAGCTCTACTTTAAAGTATAATATGCTATTACTAAGAGTATAAACCTATATCTATCTATTTTAAATACTTAAAAACTAGCTACTTAAGTACTTATAAAAGAGAAAAGCTTATAGTAATCTAGATAAGACTTCTCCTTAATAGCTAAAATAGATTCCTAACCTGCCTATTATTAATACTAATAAATTAACTATAAGCCTCTAATATAATAGAGTACTAAAGAGTAGTATCTAAGAGTTCTTATAACTTTTTATTTAAAAAAGAGCTTACTAGATAACTACTAAAACGCTTTTTTTATAACCTTTATATCTAATTAGTATAAAGCTATTATAGAAAATACTCTTAGATATAAAACTCTATACTCTACTATTATAGTATATCTATAAAATAACTCTAAGATATATCTAAATATTAAGTAAAAGATAATATACTTTGCAAAAAACCTCTTAAAGCCTCTAAGTAACTATTTTAAAGCTAGAAAGTTAAGAGAGCTACTCTAAGATATATTTTAAGAAGCTATAAATAAGGGAATTAATAAGCTTATAGCTAAGAGAACCTAGCATATTATTAACTAGTTTAAGATATACTTAAAGCCTCTTTTCTTAAAGTAAATATATATCTATAAGTTCTAAGATAACTACCTTAATACCTATAAAGCATAAATCTATATATAAGAGGATATATAAGATACCTCCTCTCTTAGCTTAACCTATACTACTATACTTATAGCTTAAAGCCTATATATAGTAGTAGTAATTATAGCCTAGTTTAACTATAAAATACTCTAATTTAATATTATTAATATATTTCTAAATGCAGATATTAACCTAGATAGAGAGCTAGTTATCTGCTACCTTCTAGATAGCTTTAAGTAAGCTAGCAAAGTTATAGAGCTTAATAGAGCTCTATATAGCTTAAAGGATATACCTCTTCTATAGTATAAGGAATTCTCTATAGTCTTATATAAGCTTAGACTCTCTCTATATAATAAGAAGCCCTGTCTTTTTTAAAATAAGCACTATAAGATTCTACTCCTATTCTATATTAATAATATCCTTATTTTATTCTATTAAGACTATACTTTTAAAGCTTAGAAGCTTATATAAGAGATTAAGAAACTATATAAACTATATAAACTAGGCCCTATTAAATAATATCTTAGAATATATATTATATAAGACTAAATAGCTAAAAAGATCTATTTAATCTATAACTAGTATATTAAGAGTATTATAGAGCATTTTAGTCTCTATAATAGTATTACTCTAAGCACTTCTATACTAGTTACTAAGCTTATAAAGAACTCTAGTAAAGCTATAACTATAAAAGTTAAAAACTACTAATTACTTATTAGAAGTATCCTATATATAGTAATAATAATATATCTTAAAGTAGCCTTTATTATAGTATAACTCTCTCACTTTCTTATAAATCTAAGTATATAGTACTTTATTATAGTAAAGTAGTATATATAGTATCTCTATATAACTTACTACCTTATAATCTACTATAGTAGCTTAGAGGGTAATAAAGAGACTCCCTTACTACTAATTACTAGTAATATCTTATTTACTAATAATAAAGAGACTTATAAATTATTATAAGACTATATAATAATACTCTTTAGAGGTGTAATTTAGTGGAAAGCAGCCTATTAAGTAATAGTTATAATATTAATAACTAAAGCAAAGCTTCTAAGCTTTAAGTATATTATTAAAGAGATAATAGCCCTTTAAAGGCTATACTATAACCTTACTTTAAAGCTTAGAGATATTAAGAAAGTCTATTATAATAATTAGCAGACTATTTAACTAGTAGTTAGAGAGAGAGAGCATATTTTAACCTACTTATAGTATATTAATATTTAAAATATATAGCTGCACTAAGAGCATATAAAGGGCACTTTTAAAGTGCTCTATATATCTATAAATAAGATACTAGTAGATAAGCTTATAAAAAGCCTCTTCTAAGCTAAGTTTAAACACTTCTAAGTACTACTAAACCTAGTAGATACTTGCTATATTATTATAATATAGGGGAAGTAAGTTAAAGAGCATAGAATAAAGCTTTATTAGGCCTAAAAGCTAGTAGATATTATTTATAGGGCTATAGCCCCCCTATATATAATAGCTAGGCAAAAAAAGCAATTTTTATAAATATACTAGCTCTAGATATACTAGCCCTATATCTCTCTAAATACTAATAAGTAAAGGGTATTAATACCTAAAAGTATATATTTAATAATAGGAGCACTTCTTAGTATAAATAGCTATAATAAGGCAGTTAATAAAGCTATTAGCTATACTAGCAGGTAGCTTATAGAGAGCTAAAAGGCTTACTAAGTAAGTATATATACTAGCAATAGTATTACTAAAAAGAGTAATAGCTATAAAGATTTACTAAGAAGAGCTAGTTAAAGCTAGCTCTCCTATAGTAGTCTCTAGGTATATAATAACCTAAAGCTTCTTCTCTTTCTCCTTCTCCTACTCCTACTCCTTCTCCTTCTGCTTCTTTTTCTCCTCCTCCTCTTTAAGAGTAGTCTAGAAAACCTAGTACTAGAAGGTAAAAGCCTAGATAGATAAGTTAGCACTATACTAAATTATCTTATATATACCTATATATATATATAGAATACTTATAATCTAGTTATTACTATTATAAGCTTTATAGTAGTACTTATAGGGAGTAATAGTAATAATAGAAAGGGGCTTATAGCCTTAGCTAGCTAAGTAGTAGTAGTAGTACCTACTAGTACTATAAAAGCAGTAACTAGAGCTCTTACCTATAAGTAGTAAGTATATATAGCTATAGCATAGATACTCTATTAGCTTACTAGCTTCTTCTAGAATAGTAGAGAAAGTATAGGGCTTCTTAGTAGAGCCTAGAATCTTCTTACTAGTAGCAAGATTAGTTTTCTTCTTTAGTATATTATAATATATACTAGCTATAATCTTTACCTCCTTAAACTTATACTTAGACTTCTCTAAACTATTATTAGTATTTCTAGACTATATAAAAATAATATTATAAATATACTAATAGGCTCCTTCTTATTCTTATTCTCTTTCTCCTTAATAGAGGGAGTATACTTATACTTATATATAAGCTTCTTCTTAGAGATCTTAGCCTCCTCTATTAGAAGGATATTATTAGCTTTTATAATATTAAGAGGCCTTATTAGATAGTAATAGTTACTAGAGGGGCTATAAGATAGTAAAATAAAAAACTTATACTTATTAACCTTATTATTCTTAGCCTCCTCCTACTTAGTAAAAGCAGCTAGCTACTTCTACTCTATTTTCTTCTTAGCCTTATAGGTTACCTTAGTCTTAGTAATATAGTTAGTAACTAATATTATAGATTATTTATACTTAGAGGCTATTTTTAATAATAGTATTAATAGGTATAGATAGTTTTATATAAAGATAAGTATTAGTAATAGTTAATAATATATATAATAATTTTTATATATATATAAAGAGTTAACTTATAATTATTATAGTGTTCTAAGTAGAGAAAGGAGGGAAAATTAAGGCAGAGAGCAGTATAAGTAATAACTATACCTATCTAGCTACCTTTATAGGTAGTTAAGTACTACTAATAGGATTCTACTACTTACCTAGATTATATCACTATTACTTAAGTTATATATTACTTATTTATACTTTTTAAAGCACTTATAAGAGATATTTTTATTTATTTTATACCTTTAAAGCTATTTATAATACTGCTTTATCTCTTTTATATATATTTAAAAATAGTTATAGCTATATATAATAACAGATTACTATATTAGCAATATTTACTATATAGCTAGGGGGTATATTATAATATAGTTTATAGCACTCTTAGCCTTATAAGGCTATAGTAGCTATATACTGTAGTGCGCAATTATATAATTGCATATTGCAGACTATTTCACTATGCTTTCCACGCACACTAATCTATAGCTAAGATAGTTACTCCTTATAACTTGCCCTCACCCCTATCTATAGCTTATAACAGCTTAGAAGTTTCTAAGTTTATTAATAATAATATTTCTAACTTTCTTAAAGATTATCTATTTTATACTAAGCTTTATAAATAGGATAAAGAGAAGATAATTACCCTAGTTAGCTAATACTATATTAAAGCTTATTAGTAAACCTTTAAACTTAATATAATAATTAGCTCTCTCTTAAAGATAACCTCTATAAGATATATAGTATTATAAACCTAAATACTTATCTAGACTCTAATAAGGAGCTTTAAAGCCTTATTTCTAGCCTAGAGATTAGTAATCCTAGATATATCTCTAAATTTCTTACTAAAATTAATAATCTTAGAGATAGAGTAGCTAAGAGAAAGCTATTTATACTATCTAATATAGAGATTAACTATATTATTTTCTACTACTTTTCTAAGTAAACTATAAAATATATTTTAAAGATTCTCTATAAGAACTATTAAAGTTTTCTTTTAGTTTCTTAGATCTAAATAGAGGTTATAATTATTAAATAGGTTTAGTCTTAATAGATATATATATAACTATAAAGTATTAGAGAGAATATCTTAGCTAGTATATTAGTTACTATATTTAAGTATAAGTAATTAAGAGTATTATCTATAAAGGCTAAGCTAAAAAATAAGATAACTAGTATTTCTAACTAGAAGGTCTAAGTAGATAATCTTACTATCTGCCTTAAAAATATAGAGATTAAGTAGATTAAAACTAGATATTATATTAATACTTCTTATTATAACTATACTATTAATAAAGTTAGTATATATATTACTAATATAATTAATATCTAGCCTATATAGAAGCTCTTATAGTATAATTATTATAGTAGTAACTTTTATAACTATAGCTCTATATATAGAGGATATAGCTATATACTCTTTAATCTAAGAGGAGGTAGTTACTTAAGCTCTATAAGCCTTAAATCTTACTACTAGCTTAAACCTCTAAAATTTATAGAAACTATTAACTTTAATACCTACTATATCTATAGTAAGAAAGGATATCTTATTAAGAATTATAAAGCTACTAAAGCCTTTTCTAATATAAAGCTATACTTATTTTATAGAGGCTGCTAGTAGATTAATACTTTATAGAGTTTTCTCTATATCTAGGTTCTTAATAAAGAGATTAATAAAAGCTACTAATAGAGCTAGTATAACTTAATAATTATTTCTTTTCTAATTCTTATAGCTAGTATAGATAAGACTAAATAGCTAGAAGCTAGTATTCTTACTCTTTATAAATACTTTCTAAGCCTTAATAAAGTTAAGTTCTAGTTTAAGAGCTATAAGTAGTTTAATAAGTATACTTAGTATACTATATAGAGAACTCTAAGACCTCTAATTTCTACTTTAGCTATAAAGACTTCTCCTATTAGTATAGTAACCTTAGATACTATCTATAATATTTTTAATATCTATATACTAGCTTTTAATATTCTAGCTATTATCCTCTCTATAGATATAGATATTAATACTATAACTAGATTATAGATCTAAAACTACTATATAATACCTTATTCTACTACTAAACCTAAAAAGAGAATCTATATTATAGATCTAAATATAACTTATTTTCCCACTCTACTCCTAGAACTTTATATTAAGGAAGTTAAAGATAAGAATAAAAATATTCTAGTTAATAACAGCTTCTTAGAAGCTACTAAGACCCCTTAACCTAAATCTTTTATTATAATATTAGAGAGCTAAATCCTTACTAAAAACCTATAAGCTAAGTAAGTAAATAAAAAGATTACTATTCTAGAATCCTTTCTTTACTAAATCTAGTATAACTATAATAATATAGTTTATAAGTATATAAAGCTAGTTATCTAAAACTACTTCTAGTAAAATAGTAATTAATAGCTAGATATATTTATACTTATAGAAAGAGACCTACTTAGCTATATTATAAAAGCCCCTAGATTAAGTAGATAGCTTATATAAGAAATTAAGTATTAGAATAATATATAAACAGACCTAACCCTTATATTCTAGTATAAAGCACTTTTATAGATAGAGGTTAGTACTATTAAAGCTTATATTTAAGTCTAAGTTTATAAAGAGGAAGCTATAATAGTTTAGATACTTTATAATATTACTATACTAAACTAAGAGTAGGGTTTAGATATAATTCTCTTTTATCTAGTATTCTATCTAACTCCCTTTTTTTTAACTAGTCTCTTTTACCCCTTTATAGATATAATTTATAGTTTCTAAGCCTTTTTAGGTAGCCTAGCACTTTCTGTTTTTAGTTAACTACCTCTTTATAGTATAGTAGATATTAATATAATAGATATTATTCTACCTAGCACTTAGCTTAAAGAGAACTTTAATATACTAGTTACTTCTCTTAATAATTTAGCAGAGTATCTATACTATACTATAGTTACTTACTAGTATAAAGTTCTTACTATATAAGACTTTATTATACTATACTTCTAGGTTACTATAAGAATTAGTTAGTTTATATACTTAGAGTAATATAGAATTATTAATATTAATATTACTATTAATATTATCTCTAAAAAATATATTAACTATAATAGTATATAGGAGAGTATTATCTCTATATACCTTAAAGTCTAAAACTTTATAAATATTTAAGCTATAGTAACTTTTAAGAGTATTATAGTTAAAAATATCTATATTAGTAGCTATTATATACTTAATATATCCTTCTTTATTAGCCTATATAGTAAGATATCTAAGAATATAATTCTTAGAGCTCTATTTATTATATATACTAAGATAATATTCAAATACTTACTAATCTAGATAATTAGTATCTTTTAGGCTAGTAATTAGAAGATCTATACTTCTTTAATATTCTATATTTTAGATTCTACTAGTTACTTTATTACTATTCTTTCTAACTCTACTAGCTTCTCTTATACTTAGTAAGCCTATTTAATTTCTATAAAAGAGAGAAAATAAAAGCTATTATTACTAATTTTAATATAGTAGCTAGCTTAGTAATTATAGAAATTAATAAATAACTAAATAAGAGTTTATAACTATAGCTTTATAATTAGAAAGACTAGTCTAATCTATATATATTAGAGGAGGTAATATTAATAATAAAAGCTAATTTACTAAAAGGTTTTAACTTTCTAATCTAAGAAAAATTAGAGGAGAATAAGGAGGTTTTAGTAATATTTAATAAGAATAGTAATATCTTTTATATAGTACTTAAAGTCTCTCTTAAATAGGTTATTATACTAAGAATAAAAGTAATTATTTAGGCTATTTTAGAATTATAAGGATATACTTTTAGATACTAATTCTATAAAGATAAGTAGAATTCTAACTATTATAAACCCTTTTTAAAGAAATTTTATAGATATTACTACTAGAGAAAAAAAAAGAAAGCTAACTATATAGATTCTAACTATATATCTAGCTATAAGATAAAAGAGATTTTAGTATTTCTAATTAATATTTTAAGTAAACCTCTTTTCTTCTAAAAGTAAGATAGAAATAGAAACTAGCTAACTTATTAATAAAAGAAAGAGCTAATTCCTACTAAGCTATATAATAGTACTAAGCTTATATTATTTAAAATAGCTAAGCACTTTCTTATATATAGTAAAGCTATTCTTTTTAGAAACTAGAAGACTATTATTAATATCTTTAATATAAGAGAATCTAAGTATATTAAAGCTCTTAGCTATATAGTTAAGAGATTTAACTCTATTATCTAGAAATATTATAAAGAATAAGTAGTATATAAGACTAACTTACTAAAGTTTATAACTAATAAAAAGCTTTAATAACTTCTCCTTTTTACTAAAATATACTTCTTACTTTTTATAAATCTATTTAACTTAGAATAGGAAATTAAATTTAATATAGCTAATACCTAGATATACTATTAGTTTTATTAGAGAGAGAACCTTCTAGAAAAGGTTTTAATAAAAATCTAGAATAAACTGAGAACTAATTATATCTATAATAATACTCTACTCTTTATATATAGAGAGGTTAATATAATATATAAAATAAAAGATAAGAAAGTTTAGCTAGTTAATAACTTACCTCTTAATAGCTTAGTATCTAAAAGAGATCTAAAATAAAAGTTAAAAGCCTAAATAAAAGTAAAAGAGAATCTCAGATTAATATTAAAAAGTATCTTTATAAACCTTATCTAATTAAAGTTTTTAACTATTTCTAAGAAAAAGTAACTTATAGTAAAATAACTTAATAAGATCTTAGTAATAGTAAACTACTTTAATCTAAAAGAGAAAAAGCTTCTCTTTAAAGTTCTAAGTAATAGAGAGAAAGCCTTTATATAGAGTTTTAAGTATTATAAATCTATTTATCTATTTATAGCTTTTTTATAAATAATTAAAGTTATCTCTTATAAAGCTTAGTAAATAAGAAGTATACTAATTTTAAAAGCCTTAGAGAGTAATATAATAATAATCTTAAAGAATAGATTAAAGAAGAGTATCTTTAAGTAAAGTTATATAGTTTACTAAAACCCCTTCTTTCTAGTTAGAAAGAAGAATAGAAAGATATATCTTATTAACTCTATAACTAAGATTAATATTATTACTCTATATAATATAGTATTACTTCTATTTAGTAATAAGTTTTTAGAAAACTTTATAATATACTAACTTCTCTTACTATTAGATTTCTTTTCTAGATATAATTAAGTTCTACTAAATCTATATAGCTATAATATTATAACCTTTATAATACTAATTAGCCTCCTTTAAATATATATCTTATTTTAAGAAGCTACTAATTCTATAACTTAGTTTATAAGAGTTATAATATAAATTCTATATAACCTAATTCTAACCTACTATAAAGCTTTTTTTAATAATATAGCTATTAAGAGCTCTACCTTAAAGTATAATAATAAAAAAGTTTCTAGTTATTCTAAACTATATAAATATATTCTAGAATATATCTAGAATATTAATAAGGTTCTTATTAATATTAAGTTAGCTAGCTATATTATTACTATTAAGAAATTATAATAGGCTTAGTAATTTATTACTATTATAGAATATATTTATAATACTAGTAGCTAAAAGCTAGAAAAGTTAAAGATTATTAAAATTAGAAAATAGGGGGTCTATAATAACCTTACTAATCTTAGATCCTTTCTTAGTATTATAATATTCTATTAGGTTTAGGTTTAGGGATTTTTAGCTATAGCTAGGCTATTTATAATACTCTTAAAGAAAGATACTCTATTTAAATAAAACTAGCCTTAATAGTTAGCTATAGATATTTTTAAAAACTAACTTATTTCTACTCTTATTCTTATTAAGCTTAACTATAATACTAATATAGGTAAAATCTACTTTATAGTTAATACTAGTAGTCTTAGTTAGAATACTATTTTTAGTTAATATATTAATAGTAAATATATAGTTTCTAGATATAAGAGTAATTTATAGACTAGTATAGAGTTAAACTATAATACTAAGAAGAAGAAGTTAAGAGATATATTTAAAGCTCTTAAATAAGTCTGCTTTTATCTCTATAGTTACTATTTTATACTAGAAATAGATATTAAAACTCTTATTACTTAGCTTAATAATACTGCCTCTAATCTACTTAAAGCTTTTATTATTTAATAGATCTTATAGATTTATATATTTAACTATAAAGTTAAGCACCTATTTAGAAGCTAGAATACTATAGCTAATAGATTATCTTATAAACCTAGTAAACTATTAGATAAGCTTAACTAAGATATTAAAAGAGAAATTAATAACTAAATTAATAAGTAAATCTTCTTTATAGATCTAATTACTATCTCTTTCTTTAATAAAATATAGATAGATAGAAATAGAGTTTACTTTACTAAGATTCTTACTATTAAAGTTAATAATATTTTATAGAAGTTTTTAAGGCTTATAGATATCTCTAATACTATATTAAATAGCCTTTTATACTAAAATTACTATTTATACTAAATTACTTACTATCTTAGTATATTAAAATAGCTAGATAAAATTAAGCCTAGTTTATACTATAAGTTTAAGGAGAAAGCTAGAAAATTCTTTTTAAAGGATAAGTTATTATTTATATATCCTAGTATATATAAGCCTACTCTATAATAAGTTATAGATAATTTATAAACCTAAACTAAGCTTATTATAAAAGTATATTAAGAGAGTAAGTATAGAAAATATAATATAGTTATTAAATAGTTAGTAGAGTAGTATTACTAATATAGCCTCTACTAATAAGTTAGTAAATAAGTCTAAACTTATAAAGATTATTAGAAGTATAGGTCTAAGTATATAAATAACTCTTACTATTTCTTAGCACTCTTAGAGCTACTATTTACTTATATAGTATTAGATATATAAAAGGTTAGTAAATAGAATATAGTTAAAGCCTAGTATCTCCTAACTAAATAGGTAGAGGCTTAGTAGATATAATAAGCTAACCTTTACCTTATTACTAAGTTTATATAGGAGAATATTATTTATTACTATAAGCTTTATAGTATACTTATTATTAATAGAGATATAGAGAATAAGAGTATAGTTATTAAATTTAACTATAAGTATAAGTTTATATAAAAAGTTACTACTACTTATAACCTATATACTAATAGTACTATTAAGATTAGCTACTAGATTATTATATATACTCTTACTACTTAGATAAAGAATATAGATAAAAACTTCTAGCTATCCTTCTAAGCTATACTATTTACTAATAGAACTTTTATTAAAGCCTTAACTAGCTATAGCCTCTTCTATCTACTCTATAAGTATAAAGCTATAACTCTAATAGAAACCTTTATACTAACCTAGAAAGTACTAATATAGAACTAGGTAATAATATTTAAGAAGAAGCTTCTTATATAAATAAGAGCTTTTAAATAGCTTAATAAGAACTATACTACTATATAGAAGGTAATTATAGCCTAGTATAAGCATATTATAGATAGATTTAATTACTAGAAATACTATATCTTATATAGTTAGAAATTAGAAGTAGATAACCTTATTTTAGTATTTAATATTAAATAGTATATAGATAAGTTTTTAGATACTAAGCTTAACTATTATTAGAAAGGCCTCTTTAGAATCTATTTAAAGGCTTCTAATAATACTTTATATTAGCTTAAAACTCTTATAGAAGAACCTCTTTATAAATTAACTTATACTAAAAACTACTTAAAGACGTTTATTAAAGCTTTAAAAGGTTTTTAAAAACTAGAAAATATTAACTAATATAGACTTAATCTTATAGACTAACTTAATAAGATTTACTCTATCTATAATTACTCCTACTCTAATAAAGATAATAAAAAAGAAGTAGAGAAACCTTTTACTAATTTTAATAATACTAACTCTCTATTAATAAGTAATCTAGATAGTAATATCTTATAGCAGATTATATATTTAGTAGTATATTTATAGGCTTTAAAGGAGGCTCTTAACTAAATAAGAGTAATATAGAAACTTTATATAGAACTTTAGCTATTTAATTTAGTTAGAAATAGTTAGTATACTAAAATAGAAAATACCTCTATATAACTTACTAGAATTAGTATTACTATAAAGAAATAGGCCTTTTTATATCTATAATAGGTAAGGCTTATACTTTTAGAGAGAGTCTTACTATACTTTCTATTTTAATTACTTAACTATAATTTTCCAGCTTAGTATATTAGAATAAACTATAAGGATAATACTAAGGCTAGCCTACTTATATCTATATTATCCTATTTACTATTTAAGTCTACTCTTATATTCTTATAGTTCTGATCTTACTAGTAATAGTAGTATCTAGTCTAAGTACTATTATTATATTAGAGATTATACTACTAAGGTTACTACTATACTTATAGTAAGTTTTACTATATAGAACCTATTAGAAGTATACTATAATCTTTTTAATAATTAGTATATTCTATTTCTCTCTATTACTACTTAGGTATTCTATGCCTTATTCTAAGATATCCCTCTTTATAGCCTTCTATCTTAACTAGATAGCCTCTCACTTTAAGTATTAGATTCTAACTTATTATTACCTAAAAGGTTTTTAAGTTATAGTTTAACTTTAATAATTTAGCTATATTTATAATACCTAGCTAGTTATTTTTATACTATTTCTAAATTAGACTTCTATACTTAGTATCTTATAGAGAGGTATATCTCTATATAGTGCTATACTACTTTATATTATCTATCTACTCTTCTTTAGTTTCTACTCTTATAGTAATTATTTATCTATTTTATATTTATAATAATATTTTTACTTTAAAATTAACTCTTTACTTATCCTCTTATATAACTATAATCTTATATAGATAGTTAGGTTAGTAAGTTTCTCTAGCTATAAATAGTTATATTACTAAAAAAACTAGAAATAAAGAAACCCTCCTACCTATATTTTAAGGTGCTCTATTATATTAGAAAAGTATTATTATAGCTAGTTAATTTTATCTAGTTTACTAAGACTTTATATAATTTTTCCTAGTTTTTTCTAATTTCTCCTATATTATTTTATATAGAGTATATATATTAAAGTATTTTAAGGTTAAATAAAGAGGATTCTATTTATTAATTTATATTTTTAGGTTTATAAAGACTACTATATATATAGAATATTATATTAGTTCTTTTCTTTTTCTACTCTTCTCTTTTAAACTTTAGTTAGGGTTTTAAGTTACTCTCTCTTATTAGAAATAGAGATATCTAAATTAGCTAGAAGGTAACTAATAAGAATAAATAGTAACCTAGACTTATACTCCTTTAGCTAAGTTTTATAATACTCTATTATAGTTCTAAATCCTAGATAAGTTACTCTAAACCTCTCTATAGTCTACTAGTTAATCTAAAATTAGATAACTACCTCTTTAAACTTACTACTCTATTATTTTAGATTACCTATATTATAGCTAAAAGCCTTATAGTTTCTCTTAGAGTTAAAGAAATACTTAGAATCTTATTTATAGTAAAAATAGTTAGTATAAGTATTACTAAGTATACTTATATACTTAAAGTATAGCTTATAGATCTAAGCTTTAATAGCCTTATTATAAAAAGAGTAAGTATACTACTTATAACTACTATAAGAAACTATATTATAACTTCTATTAGCTTAAATATAAAAGCTATAGCTAATCTTAGATCTATTAGAATTAATTATCTTTACTAATTTAAGTCTAAAAGTATCTATAATTACTAAGATAATAAAGATATATCTATAAAATAGTAGTCTCTTCTCTATTATACTTTAATAATAAAAACTAGTATAAGCCTCTTAAACTAATAAATAATAATTTTATAGTTATCTAAAAGTAAAACTTTTATATAAAAGTCTACTTTATAGTATAGCTAGAAAAGCTCTAGAAGCTTAAGTAAGTACTATATAAGAGATCCTATAATCTATATAAAAAGGTTAGTAAATATATAAAATAAAAGCTAAAAAGATAAATCTATTTACTATAAAGAAGTTAATAAAGAGCTTAATATATAGAAAAGAGTTATAGTCTCTCTTATTAAAAACTAGTTTATTTATAAAAAGCTAAAAGATATACTTTCTTAGCTAAGTTAGTATATAAGAATTATTAAAATTTCTAATAGAAGCTATAATTAATAAGTATTAAAAAAAGCTTAAAGTTATACTTTATAGATATAAAAAAAGGATTACTATTTCTATTATATTATAAAAGAGAAAGAAAAAGCTAGAAAGAGCTAAAAGAGATCTAGTTATATAACCTAGTTATCCTACCTTTTATTAAATTATTTACTTAAAGAGTTAAGCCTTTCTTATAGTTAAGATTAATTAGATAAAAAAAGAAGTTAACTCTTATAACTACTTCTTTCTATTATTTATTCTTATTCTATCTCTTTATTCTAGTTAGTTAATAATTAGTAACTAATAGTTTATCTCTCTTTAATCTATATATAAATAACTACTTTATCTCTCTTAATATAAATAGATTTAACCTATTAATAATTAATTTAATATTATAGCTTAGCTTAATTTATAATCTAAGCTCTTTTTATAGATACTTAACTATAAATTTCTATTCTAACTTATACTTATCTATATATAACTCTCTCTTTATAATATTATAGATCTTTATACTTTTATACTACTTATATAACTTTTTCTCCTTACTAAAAGCTTTAATTAAGTTTATAATTACCTCTATTTACTTTATTCTTAATAATATCTTTATCTAAGAGTTTCCCTACTAAGATTATTAATATCTAGGTTAAAAAAGTATTTCTTATTACTATTTTAGAGAGGTTTTCTTAGAAGTAAGATAAATAAAATAGTAAGTTTTTAGAGATTATAGTTATATTTAATAACTCTACTCTTTTTGGGAAAACTTTAAATATTCTAGCTATAAGAATTAATAAGTAATATTTAGCTAGATAGGTGCTTTCTTTTTACCTCTAATTTCCTCTTAAACTAAATAAGAATCTTAAATATAAAAAGCTTTAATAGCTTTATTTTAGTATTTTAATAACTTAACTCTATATTTATCTCTAATAGTTTTAATCTATTAGATCTTAATAACTAAGCTAAACTAAAGAGAATAAAAGAGAGCTAGCTATTATAGTTAACTTATTTAATCTATAAGAAACTATTTAAACTAAGACTTTCCCTTTTATTTTTAATATAAAGATTAGTTTCTAACTTCTTACTTATAACCTCTCTAATAGAATTAGCCTTATTAGATAATATTATACCTCTATTAATATTAAGATTAAAGATAATAAAGCTGCTATATAGAAAAGCTAGCTTACTATACTTATTCTCTAATTACTAGCTAAAAAGAGTATTAGTAAAGAAGTAGTTTTTTACTTTACTTTACTTATTAACTAACTTTTAAGCTTTTCTTACTTTTATAATAACTTCTAGTATAATAGAAAGATAGAATTATATCTTAAAATACTAATTAAATCTATAATAGCTATTTATAAGCCCCTTAATAGTATAATATCTATTCTTAAATACTTAGTTAAAGTTATTTATATACTTTAACTCTAAGAAGAATAGCTATAAATATTAAATATATTTTACTTTAAGTAGCTTTACTACTATATATAACTAGAGTTAGCTAAGTATTAAACTAGTTTTTTCTTTAAAGAGATCTTTAATATATAAATAAATTAAATCACTTCTAAATTCTATAATAGAGATCTAGAAATAGATAGTATAGTTTTTCTAACTCTATTAAGGATTACTAATAGAGCTAAGTATATTAAAAAGATTATCTCTCTATTATATAATAAGAAGATTTAGAAAATAATTTATACTTAAAACTTTATAGTCTCTAACTCTATATTTATAGATAGATTAACTTTAGTATAGCTCTATTTTAGATACTTTAAAATATATAACCTTAACTCTAAAGTATCTATATCTAATATTTAAGTTATAGAAGCTATTATATCTATTAATATACCTATTAAGCCTCTTATAAACCTAAATCTAAGTTTATCTAAGAACTATAATACTAGAATAAGAGATATTATTAATAATTACTCTATAGTTAATACTATATAAAACTATACCTACTAAAATAGGATTATTACTACTATATACTAAGAGAATAAATAGATAAGAGAGAGAGCTTTTAACTTTTATAATAATAAGCCTTCTCTTTATCTAGATTATAGCTTTTACTATACTAATAACTCTAAATAACTAATCTATATTAATAACCTTTATAATAGCCTAGAACTCCTAGTTATAGATCTAGTTAGTAATCTAAAACTATTAAAAAATAAGATAGAGAAAAAGAGAGTATCTAACTAATATATTAAGTTAAGTTAGAATATTATACTATCTTTAGAAACCTAATTCCACTATAGGTTTAATATAACTAGAAGATAGGCTAAATAGTCTCTATTAGTTATCTAATACTATCTTACTTATCTCTATAATATTTAAAGAAAACTAGTAATAAAAACCTATTTTAAGATAAAAGAGATATATTACCTTACTAAGTTTAATATATATAGGTTAAGTAAATATATATAAACTCTAGAAATATAAGTTACTTAGTAAATAAGAGTAGTACTTTCTTTTAATAGATATTAGATCTTAATATAGTTAATTATAAATACCTATTATAACTTACTTATCTAGTTAAATATTACTATCTTTTATATTTAGTATAGTAGTAACTACTAAGTAATAATAGTAGTAAACTAGAAAAGAGAAACTACTTACTATATTAATTAAATTTAGAGCAGAGATTCTAATAAACTATTTATAGAGGCTATAGAGAACCTCTTCTAATACTATAAGCTTCTTAAAGCTCCTATTAATATTTATACTCTCTTTTAAAAGAATACTATAGTTAGATCCTAGCTCTAATAATAGGATTTATAGATATATAGCCTTAGAGTAGTAGATTAGATTAAAGCCTATATTTATAAGAGTATTATTAATAGTATAATATTAATAATAGCTATAAAAAGAATAGTAAAAAGGAATTAATTCTAAATTATCACCTAGTATATCTTAAAGATTACTACTAAGCTTATAAAATGCTTTATACTCTATAATAATAAACCTTTATAGATATTCTAGATAAACCTCCTTATAATAGAGTTATATAGTAATATTAGTAAGATATAGCTTCTAGTATTTAAAATACTCTTCTTTCTATCTTTTTCTAAAATACTAAGGCTTTTTATAAAGACTTTTACTTTATACTATATAAAATACTAGGTTAGTAAGTTTAATAGTAGGAAACCTACTCCTTATTATTCTAGTAGAGCTAGCTTCTATACTATTATAAACCTAGACTTACTAGCTTTTAGTCTCTATAACACTTTACTATCTCTTAGTAATAATAACTCTAGTCTTATAGATCTAGGTTTAACTCTATTTAACCCTTTTATTTTACTAGCTAGACTATTTAATACTAAATAAGATATAACCTCTTTATATCTCTCTACTCTAGTACTATACTAAACTATTATTACTACCCGGGGGTGTGGGGCGTCGCGGGCTCGCGTTTACACTCTCTACTCATATAGGGGGGCAAAAAACCCTCAACCACACTAAAAAGTCGTTTCCACTTTTAAACTTAATATATTTACTTAATTATATAATATATAAATATAAAAAAAATACTATAATTATATATAAAATATCTACTTTTTTAGCTATATTTTTGTTTTATTATTATTACTAGTTATATACTTTATATAAGAGCTTAAAGTTTTATTAGTTTTTAAGACTTATATATATAAAGTATTAGTAAATATAAATATAATACTAACTTATATATAGTATATATAGCT
>JAVHLV010000653.1:0-17606 GCA_036785495.1 Colletotrichum neosansevieriae
TATAGAACTAGAGACCCTCTTTTATATATATATTTCTAGAATATATTAAATTCTAGAAGATTAACTTTCTCTAGTAGACCTAAAGTAGGCTTTTATAAGAAGTATTATATATTATAGATATATTATTTTATATTCTCCTTTTACTTTATATAGGAAGTATTTATATTCTCCCTTACTATATTAATACAACTTACTAGGGTAAACATATTATTAGGTGAAAATATAATATAAATAAATAAAGGATCTCTCCTTAAAGGCAATAAATACTCTAGGAGCCTTTATTGCATTTATCGCGTTTAATATGTTAAGCGTGTTAAATGCGTTAAGTGTGTTAAGGAGCTTAAATATATTAAGCATATTTAAGCCTATCTATATACTTAAGGGGTTAAATCCCTTTAATATATTAATTGCCCGCATAATAAAAAAATCATATTATCTGCAATATAGTATATAAACTGCTATTTATATCTAGATTGCTATTAATATATAATATACTAACTATAATGCTTTATTACTAGTCCTCTACCTAAACCCTTCTATTTCTATATTCTATCTAATTAAACCTATAGTTATTCTATACTAGAAGTAAATATTATAAGGGTGTTGCTTTTATAACTATACTCAGGTTAGGTTAGTAGAAGAAGCAGGCTTATTAAGTTAGAGCATATTAATATACTCCTCCTTAATATTATTATTATTATTATTATTCTTAGCTATAGGGAGCTAGCTAATATCTACCTGATAGGTAGTTATAAGTGCTTTATCTTTCTAAAAGTAGTTAATATATACCTAGTAGGTAGTATTATTAATCTTTAAAAAGCTCTCTATATTACTCTACTCCTTAATAATAGTAATAGATACTATAAGGGTAATAATATAGTTATAGATAGCTTAGATGCTATTAATATCTTTATACTAATAATCTAATACTTTTTTGCCTTTACTAGATTTAATATTAATAAAGGTATTAATAGTAGTAAGGTTATTACTATTAATTATAGTCTATAAGATATAACTATTACTCTTAGTATAGATACTAGAGAAGTTATAATAAAGTATATTCTTTATAATAAAGAATATAGAGATAGTACTAAACTCTAGGTTACTCTTAATATATTTAATAATAAACACTTTAAGAGTATTAATATATATAAATAGACTAATAATAGTATATCTAGCCTAAATTAAGATATAGATCTTATAGTGCTTATAGCCTTAGGTGATTACTAGCTTAGTAATATTAGTAACTATAATATATGCTAGGGAAGCAGTAATAGGGCTCTATATAGTTATAAAGCTAGTATAGGAGCAGGTAAGCTAGCAGAATCTAGTAGCCTAGACTATAGCAGCTTAGTTAGTAATAATAACCCTCTTTAAGGGGTTAGTATAAGAACTATTAATAATAATTAGAGCAGCTAAGAAGCTAGAAGCTATAAATAAGCTAGGTATAGTATATATAGCAGGTATATTAAAGGCACTAAATATATTAGCTATAGTAGCTATAGTATAGGTATTACTCTAGTTAAAACCTATAGCAGATATATCACACTTATTAGGAGTCTGAGTCTTTAGTATAAGGAATTAGTTAGAGTCTAGGAGGCCTGGATTCTTATAGACCGGGGTATAAGGCATAGTTATAGTAATAACCTTAAACTTATCTGTAGTATAGGTACTATATATGCTAATAATATTAAGTGCCTTAATAGTATTCTCCTTATTATTAATATTATATATCTTAATTAAGGTATTATAGGTAACTTATATATCTTAGAGTAACTTAGTAATTATATCTACTTACTTACTATAAATATATATTATATTAATAACTGCAGTGTTCTACTTAGACTGGACAGAGATATTAACTATATTAGATATAGCTAAGACTATAGTCTTATTCTTAGAAATAGGAGTTACTTTAGTATTAGATCTGTTACTTCTAGCTATAGTATTAATAATAACAGGTTAATTATATTTAAGGTATTAATTAGGCTTAATATATTTAATACTATTTTTACTCTCTTTACTTTTATTACTACTATTTTTGCTAAGTGACTTAGAGTTAGTCTTAAAGTCTACTAGAATACTTAGACTATTAGTGCTAGTAATATAAGCAGGATCATAGTATTATAAGTCTTATAGGTCTTAGTTAATATTTAGCTAATTATTAGTACTTATTAGATTAGGAAAATCGTAATAAAATATACTAGTATTAGTTAGCTATAGGTAAGGAATAAGGTGAGCATTTATTCTGGGATAAAGGATATATAGTATTTCTAAGATATTTTTATAGTTACTATGCTTCTTATACTTAATATTTAAGATATATTTATAGGCTTAGAGGTTAGTAATATAGTAGTTAGGCTTATTAGTAGGGATAGGTCTATTAGAAAGGTAGTATTAGATACTATTAAGGGTAATAGAGTTAACCTTAGATATACTATATTTAGTATATTAACTAGTAGTATTAAAGTAGTAACTAGGTATATACTATAGTAATAGTTTTAAAGGTATAGAATATATACTCTAGATAATAAACGTCTTAGATATAATAGGTATAATAAGGGAGTAATAGGGATAGATATAATAAAGGGATAATAGAATAGTTAGTAATAAATATATTAATATAAGAGAGGCCTTTATATTAATAAAGGTATTAATAGGTAATATAGAGGGTAAAGAAGATATATATATGAAAATTTTTCTTAATACTAGGTTAAGAGAGAGAATAGTAATAACTATATAGGTTACTAGGTAATATATTATTATTTTATATATATAAAAAGGCTACTAATTTTTCTTATTAGTTAAAGGAAATAAGTGGAAAATAGCTAGTAAGTAAGAGTGGCTGCTATAGTTATAAAGGTTTTTAAGGTAGTTACTATTATAGGCATATTTATTAGAATAGGTGCTATAAAGGGGATAATTATAGATAAGGTACTATTTAATATTAAGGTTCTAGCTATATAATATTTCTAGGCTAAATAACTTATTTAAGATATTAAGACTATTATAGCTGTTATTTATATTAGTTTCCTTATTACCCTTTATCTTATATTATAGTCTTTTATAGTCTTCCTCTTAGATATCTTACTTATTTCTATCTTTTACTAGACTTAAGTACTTATTCTTTACTTATCTAAGCTAGTCTTTAAGCTTATACTTATTATTATAGCCTTTCTATTTCTTAATCTTTATTCTTAAAAGCTTCTATTAGTTTATCTATATTTATAGTATCTTTATCTATCTAAACTATATAAGTTAGCAGATATCCCTTCTATTTAATAAGATATTAGATCTTTTCTTAGACTAATATTCTCTTCTTTAGAATATTTTTAATCTTATAATATTTATATGCTTCTAGCTAGCAGGTTTTATTATCTTCTTTAATATTAACTAGTCCTTAATAGTTATCTTATTAGTTAAATAGGTTAGTTCTAGAAGCTAGTGCTAGTATTAGTTAGATAACTAATATTACTAGGTAGATATTTATATTTAGTAGAATATCTAGTTAATAAGCTAGTTTGCTAACTTATTTAAGAACCTTAAAGGGAATTTATTAATAGCTATACTTTATATTTAGTTACTCTAGGAGGTAGTAACCTAAATCTAGTTTAAGATATACCTAATTTCCAGGTTAAAATATAATAAAGCAATGCTTTTTATTATATTATTCTTTTATATATAGCTAGGTTACTGTGATTAAGATCTTAGCTTCTTTCTAGAAGACTTTATAGTTTATTTCTAGGTTTAAGTCTCCTAGTATATTTAATACATTATTAGTATTAAGTCTATAAAGGAGTTAGTTTAGTAAATATCTAATAATCTGAGAGTATATATTATTAAGGTTATATTATAAGCTAGAAAGCATTTTAGCTTAGTTTTTTTCTAAGATATTAATAAAATAGTAAATTACTAGTTTAATAGTTTAGTTCTTATATTCTAATATTCTATCTGTTTATATATAATATATAGCTAAAAATTTTAATTTAGTATTTAGCTCTATCTATAAGGATATCTAGAATTTTAAGAGAAACTTCTAGTTATAGTCTAATATAATTACTTTTAGGATTTTCTAATTTCCTCTTTAAAGTTTATAAAGGAGGAGCTAGCTCTAAATTTCTGCTATATATATTAAATATTCTAGGATTAGAAGGGTAGCTTTTGAGAATTTATTATTAATAGTTAAAACTATATTAAGTAGAGGGTAGTTTTTTTATTTATATCTAGAGTACTATAATAGGATTTCTAGAAGTCTAATAATAAAGTCTATTATAATAGTGTGAAAGGGAATTACTAGTATTAAGATTAGCTATATTATACTTAGTGGTAATTACCTATTTATATTTAATATGCTATAATAGGAGCAGTTAGTAATATAGCTTACTACTTATTATTAAAGGTATAGGATATAAAAGTGCTTATTAAGGGCTTTTTATATTTAGGTTTTGCTAAAATAATAGTGATTATTATAAGCTTCTTTAATAAGAGGAGTAGCTAGTTCTTTTAGTATATAAAGCCTTTATTTTTTAGTATAGTAATTAATATAGTAAAGCAGTTTATTATAAAGTATAAAGTCTAATTTAGTATTATTAGTCTTATTAGTAAGTATCTTATATACTCTTTTCTATAATTTAGAATATAGATAGGATTAGGTAAGTAATATTCTAAATTTATTATCTAGTATTACTTCTATTATAAAGTTAACTCCTATTAGTATATTATCCTATACCTTATTAAGTTTTTTAATATCCTCTATAGGTATTTTAGTAGTTAGGAGTTAGAATAAGATATCTGTGATAATATTTAATATATCTGGAATATAGTAATATAGAAGCGAGAATTAACTAAGGTATTTAGATAATAGAGTAAGTTATAGATTTAATTATATTTTATCTTCTAACTATAAGGAGGTTTATTTAATAATATTATATATTACTAAGTGGTCTATAAGAATAATAGTTAGGTCTTTTTATAATAATTAAATTAATAGTTAACACTTCTTTATAGCTTATATAAGGTAAGTAACTTTAAGCTCTATTAGCTAGTATTTTTATTTAGCCTGGTTAAGTGTCTTACTAATATAGGTAATTAGTAGAATACTTATTCTTTTAATAGAGTTATATAGCTTCTATTTAATGCTATTAGTAAGTTAGAAGATAAGTGCTAAGTATCTATATTCCTTTAATAAGTTAAGCTAAAGGAATAATTATTTATCAGGGTTATAGTGGAATAACGCGTTATCTGCTATTAATACTTCTTTAATATTATTAAAGCTAGCTACTTTTTTAGGGGATAGTTTAAAGTATGTTTATTAGTAGAAGATTTTTCTTAATACTTCTTTATCTTTACTCTATACTTATATATCTACTAGTAAGGTTATCTTTTTCTATTATAATAGTTTAATTTAGCTGCTATAATAAGGGATAATATACTAGAGAAAGCTAGTTACTCTAATCTAATATTCTAGTTACTATAAGTTATATAGATATTTGATTTTATAAATAGTATTAGTCTAGTCTTATATATTTAAAAGGCTAAAGGTATTTATAGTAAAGCTGAGAAGTTTAATAGAGGAGTATCTTATAAAGGATTTCTTAGCAGATAGAGATAAACTAATAGTAGTAAATAACTTTAATATAGTATCTAGATGTTTTAGATAGCTCTTAAGGTTCTTTAAGATAATAATAATATTATTAATAAATATATAAGCAAATTCCTTATATAGCTATAGCAGGTTATCTGCTATATATTAGGTATATACTAGGGAGTTATAGAAGCCTATTAGTGCTATCTTAGATTATTCTTATTCTCTATAGCTAATAATAGTAAAGTGGTCTTAGTATTCCCTTTTTATAAGAAATTAGTAGAAGAATAATTAAGTATTAATAATAGTGATCTATAGCTTATTTTAAAGTTACTTAATAATATCTTATTAAAGTAGTATAGGATATATATTAGGGATAGCAGTCTTATTTAATACTTATAAGTCTATAACTATATAGCTCTTCTATTTGCTATTAATAATTTGCTATATAATAAAAACAGGAGCCCTAAAGGGGGTTAGCCCTGATTTGCTCTATTCTATTTAGTGTTAGGTATATAGCTTATTAAGGGTTTTATCTATTAGCCTTTTATCTTTTTTACTAACTAGGTAGAGATATTAACTAATATTTATATTTTGCTATCTATTAATAAGTTTAACTTTTAGGTGTTAGTTTTCTAGGAGGTTAATTAGGCCCTGGTCTTTCTAAACAGTTAGGTAATAGGATATAATCTCCTTAAAGCATTAAATAGTATTATTATTTCAGTTATAGATATAAATGCCTTTCTTAGTAATAATAGCTAGTAAGCTTTTTAGTTTTATTATTCTAACCTTACTATTAAAGTTAATATTCTCTTTATAAATATTAGCCTATTTTAGTATAGGGTTATTTCTTATTGCTTTTTAGGCTAAAGGTAATTATGATTTTATTAGTTTAGTGAGGTAGATTTTTTTATTTAGAGTTTCTTTAGGGAGTTAGACTAAGGTTAATAATTTCTAATCTATAAGGTTAAATATAGAGTGGTAAGTTAACTGCCTTTTTAAAGATAGTATAAATACTAATTATAAGTGGTTATATAATTATATTTTAAGATACCTATTAGCTTTAAATAGAGATAAGGTTTCTAGCTTTATTCCACGTTTTATTTTTAAGGAATAAGGAGCATTATTAACTACTAAAATAAAAGGAAACATACCTATATATATAAATATATACCCTTTATGCTTTAGGCTAAATAAAAGGGATTTTATTTTACCCCCTTTAGCATATTAACTTAAATTATTAAATAATTATAGGGTATAATAGTTATATTTCTTAAAGTATATATATTATATACTCTAGTAGGAACCTTTAAGTAGATCTATAATAGGATTTAAAGATTATTATATAAGGTAATTTAGATATATAATTCTAAGTTTAAGATATTAACTCTATTTAGGATATTAAAATCTTAGCCTATTAGCAGGCTAGTATTAAGATATAGTATAAGCTAAGCACCTATATAAAGTTTTACTATTACTATTTTGCTGCTTAAGTATTAGCTATATATAAGGATAGTAAAGGTTATCTAAGTAATTATTTTTAAGCTTTTTATATCTTAGAGCTTAAAGACTTTTAGGTATTTTATAAGAATATAGAATTAGTAGAGATATACTTTGCTAATAATAGAACAGTCTACTCCTATATTAATATATATAATAATAGGTTATCTATTATAATAACTGCAAATAATAATCTTAGTATATATATATTAGTATAAGTATATACTAGTGTACTGCTATAGCTTAACAGGGCTTAGAATTATTATATTAGACTAGGGAGAGAATAAGGTTTAATAAGTAAAGATTCTATTAAAGTCTAGGTATAGTTTAAACTAATAGAGATAGGTATTATATAAGCAAACTTCCAGACCTTTAAGAAGTAAGTTTTAGAATATACTAGTATTAAATATTAGATACTTATCCTTATATTAGAAAAGATATTCTAGGGTTTATAAGCTATACTATAAAGGTTATATAGCTATATTAATTTGCTTAGTATAGTTTTCTTAATTCTACTTATTATTCTTATTATCTATGCTAATAATAGATTCCTCCTTATCTGTAAAGTTATTAGCTTTATAATACTAAATATAATTAAAGTCTTTCTTAGAGGAAGATATAGAATTTTATTTCTATAAGTTAGTATTAGCTATATTAGCGTTATATATTATAGCCTTACTAGGTTATTATAGATATTAGTTATATTAAGTGTATTAATTATATTAATTTTATATTCTTTCTAGATTTTATTACTAATTAAAATAAATATCTTTCTATAATAGGCTTAGTCTAGTATATAAAGATATTAGTTTTATAGAAATATTTATAGTTTATTATATAGGTTTTAAAAGAGTAAATAATAATAGCCTAGCTTCTATAAATCTAGGATCTAGAAAACTCTAAGTTTAGAATATAATATTACTTTCTGCTTATAGTTCTATGTTTTCTATATTCTCTATAATACTAGTTTTTAGAGTCTTATAGCCTCCTATCTTCCTATTCTCTTTAAAGAGCAGTATAAGGTCTAGTTTATATCTCTTAGTATATTTAAGCTTAATATAATAATTATAATATAGGGTATTAAAGTAATACTATTACTATACTATATTAGCAAATAACTATAAATTATTTATCTATACTTTAGTAACTTTTCTTTAAAGTTATTAAGTAGTTATATATATATCCCTTTAAATAAATATATAATAGAAGCAGCTATATCTATTTAATAGATAGTATATATAGTTTTCTTTAGCTATTATAGTAATAATTATCTTAGTTACTAATCTAAGTAGTATATACTCTATTAGTATTAGAGTTATATAAAACTTCTCTAAGTATCTTTTTACTACTACTATAAAATTAGTAATTACTATATAGTTAATAGGTTTAGAGAGGTTAGAGTTAAGTGCTTTTTTAATATTATAATTAAGTAATAATAGGTGAGATATCTTTTTATATATATAAGGTTTAATATCTCTATAAGATATTTCTAGTTAAAGGAAGAGTTTAGAAGCAGTCTTATTACTATACTATCTTATAGGATTAACTATAAGATAAAGCCTGCTTAAACTTAATAGAGTTAACTGTTAATATAGAGTTAATTATCTTTCTCAGGTTAAGGGTAATAGGTAACTATTAAGGTTATACTACTATTTAATATAACTTACTAGGGTAAATATATTATTAGGTGAAAATATAATATAAATAAATAAAGGATCTCTCTTTAAAGGTGATAAATACTCTAGAAGCCTTTATTACATTTATTGCATTTAATGCATTAAGCGTGTTAAACGCGTTAAGTGTGTTAAGAAGCTTAAACGCGTTAAGCATATTTAAGCCTATCTATATACTTAAGGGGTTAAATCCCTTTAATATATTATATATATAGGAGTATTTATATTCCCCCCCTACTCTATATAGGGAGTATTAATATTCCCCTCTTACTATATATAGGGAGTATTATTAATATTTATTATTATTTATTGTTTTATACTTCTTATTATATATAAGCCTTTATACTTATATATACTTCTAAGATTTTATTTTTATAATATTTATATTATGAGGGTAAGGATCTAACCCTTTAAGTAAGAAAGCTTTTTTATTATTATTTTAGGAGCAGTATTAGGCTTTATTTATAGTAGAGGATTTTTATTATTATATTCAGGTGGCCACCCTTTTTAGAAAAGATCTTTATATATAGCTCCTTTTTGAGGGATTTTTATATACTTAGAAGTATTAATATAGTATAGTATATTATTATTATATTATTATATTATAGGTTTATCTTTATGATCCTTTTAATAAGATCTATAGTAAGCTACGCTATAGACCTTATACCTCTACTATTATTGAATTCTATTATATTTTAAATGGAATCTTTATATATATAATTATTAAGAGGCAGGTTTATAAAGGCTATTATTTTATATTATATGGCTTATATAAGATAAACCTTTATTATTATTATTCTTATGATTTAGATAAGGAGTGGTCTGAATCCGAATTTCCTTGTATATTATTATTATATATTAAGAAGAAGTATATTATTATTCTTCTTTATTATTTATTAATCTTTTTATATTATTATGATTTTGATAAGGAGTGGTCTGAATCCGAATTTCCTTGTATATTATTATATTAAGAAGAAGTATATTATTATTCTTCTTTGTTTATTATTATTATTCTTTATAATTTATGTAAGGAGTGGTCTGAATCTGAATCTCCTTATATATATGATATATAGTAAGAAGAAGTATGTTGTTCTTCTTTATTATTTATTATTTATTATTATTATTATTATTATTAACTCTTTTCTTTAAAAGAGTTTATTATATTATAGAGTATAGATTATAAGTTATAGTATTAAAGTATTAAAGAGAGATATATATATATCTTGATTAGAGATCTCTCTTTTATATAGTTATTATATATTTATTATAAATCTCTTTCTTATTATAAATATTATAGTTTAGAAAGAGAAATCTGTTTTTGTTATTATATTAGATAGTGTTATATATCTCAGAGTAGAGACTCTGGAAGGTATTTAGAGAATATCTCTATTCTCTTATATTATTAAAGTATATTATATCTTCCCCTTTTTAATATAGAAAGGGTATTTATTTATATATACAGATTATAATAATATATTTTATATTTATATATATTACCTTTAGAAATAACAATTCCTTAAGGATATTATTATTATTATTATAGAGAATATAGTCTCTATTTATAGATATTATTACACTAATACTATAACCCGCAAAGCGGCAGGATACGCGCTGCAATTAATAGATATATATAAGGTTACATAACCTATTACAGAGCATATATATATAGTTTAACACCACTACTAATATAGTTAAGTAGAACTTAGAAAGACAGACATATATTAACTTATAGGCTTTTAATATATATATATAAAGGGAGCTCTAAGTCCTATATAAACCTTATTCTAGCATAAAACTAACACTAATTAGTAGTTAACCTTATATATTATACTACTTAACTCCCATAGATTAGTAAGAATCACTTAAAGAGGCAAAGTAATAACTCCTATACTAGGTTTATAATCTAGTATATAAGAGACTTATCTTTATACTATCTAGGTTATTAGGTATAAAGAGTAGGTTTGCTTATAGTATACCTATCTTAAAGATCTTAATATATCCCTATATCTATTATATTAATAATAACTTCACTAATATAACTTATTACCTATAAATACTACTTAAATAATAAAAATAAGAGATAACAGATATATAACAGATCTATAAATATTATAATAAGCTAATATAATAAGAGTACTACTATAGAATTATCTATCTTAACTAGATTACTATATTTAAGCTTAAGATCTATCCTCTATAAATCTATATTACTGCTCTTTAAAAATACTAGAAATCTATAATATCTATACTTATATATACTGGAATATCTTAAGACCTTTGCTCAGAACGCTTAATTTATTTACTATAAAATAAGCACTACTATTAACCTTATAATTATTAAAGAGGGATTGCTTTTAACCTAGAACTATAACTTATACCTAAATAAGAGGTAAATCTAATACTGCTAGTAACTTTCTACTAAAATAATATATTATTTAGTATATAGTAAATAACCTACTAGCAGATATAGTAAAAGACACTAAAACACTATAATAACTTATAGTATTATTATTAGCACTACTAATATCTGCCTAAACCTAGAATTATCCTAACTAAGAGATATAAAATAAGGATATCTATTTCTTTATACCTTAAAATAGCAAAGCATCTTTCCTATTTAGTTTATAGATAGAAGTATAGCTTAAGTATTATTACCTATAATAAGTATAATAATACTATAGTAAGTAACTATAGCTATTACTATATAACTTATAATATCCTTACTACTAATAATAAACCTAGTATTTTAAAAGAAATAATAGAAGAAAATAATACTAAATAATAGTAATAATACTTTGCAGACCTAATAAGAGTATTACTAAGACTAAGAATATAAAGCTTTACTTTAACTATACTAAAACTAGTAACTAGAGAACTAGCTATTCTAGTATAAATAAGGGAAACTTATACTATAGTAAAAGCTTTAATAAGAGACTTTACTAGCTAAAACCTTACTAAAGTATTTATTTACCTTTTTTTATATAATACTATTAACTACTATAGCAAATCTTTCTATACCTAGCTAATTAATACTATAGTTAGACCTATTAGTTATAGTAACTCTATACTATTAACTTATTATAGAACCTCTAATCTCTCTAAATATAAAAGCATTTATAAATAAATATAACTAGGATTAAATATTTAAATTTAGTAATAAAACTATAGAGAAGGAGGTAAACGCTAAAATTCTCTTTTACTTTAAAACCTATAAGGCTAATAGCCTTATAGGTATAGCCTTATAGAGAGAATTTATATATAACTTTATTAATCTACTACTTATATTCTAGAACTAAGCTACTATAAGTATTATTTAGTAACTCTATAACTATCTTATAATAGGTAGAGTATATACTGCCTATAACTCTCTATAAGTTATAGATTAACTCTTTATAATTATTATAGAGGATAACTTCTACTTTTAGATAACTAAGAAAGTAGAAGAATAAATAAGCAAAAATACTATATTTATAAAGCTATAGAAAAACAAAGACTTTACTAGAAAGATTATAAGTAGTAATAGTAAGAGAAGAGTAAAGTCTATACCTTTATAGACTAATAATAAAAGGAATATATCTATAAATAATAAAGCTTTATAACTAGTTAACTATAGTTTAACTTTAAATACTAACCCTGCTCTAAATATTATAAACGCTTAAATTAGACTTAAAAATAATATATACTTACTTATATACTAACTTATAGACCTAACTAAGCTATATATTAATAAGATAAAGTATAGTAGTAAAGATATAGATATATTAAAGCTAAAACTTTATATCTTCTAGGATATATATAAGAAAGTAGGCCTTATAAAGGAGCAAATACTATTTGCTTTTCTAATTATACTTAAGAGGAGAATATTATATTACTACTATAAGATAATTTGCTAAATTTAGCCTTATCTTAATCTAAACTAAATTATTACTAAGCTTAGTAAATATTTTAAAATAGAGAAATTTGAATAAATATATCTTACTAAATAGAATACTACTATACTTATTTTAATTATAAATAATAATCTATTTATAATAAAGCTTAAGGCCTTAGATTTGCTAATTAATACTTTTATAAAGATATAACCTATATTAGATACTACCTATAAAAGTAATAAGATCTTATATAACTAACTTCTTTAAGGTTACTAAGAGGTTAAGGAATATAAATAAGCTACTATAAACCCTATAACAAAGTTTAAGAGCCTCTATAACTAGCTTAAAGTTATAATTAGTAATATAGTTATATTTAGAAATAGTTAATTACCTCTATAACTATAATATTATACTAAGTAATACTAGACAGATTATAAGTATAATAGCTAAAGCTAGAATAACTAATTTAGCTGCTCTAGTTTATACTAAAACTTTAAATAAGATAATTTAAAGTAATAGTAAGATCTCTAGAAGCAGAGATACTATATCTATAAGAAAACAGGCTGCTATTTAATAAACTATATATAAAAAGAGAGAGATAAAGTATACTCCTACTTCTAAAGCAATTTATAAATTTAAGATACTTTAAAAATAGCTTACTAGTAATTCCTTACTTAATATAAATAAACTAAAAATAAGGGTTATAATAATTTAATAATAAATAATAAGGAGGATAAAGAGATTAAAATATACTTCTAGTTACTTAGAGAAGGGTAAGATAGTTAAGAGGACTAATAATCTGATAATAAATAGTAGACTTTATTCTTTGCCTAATTTGCAGACCTAAACGCCTAATTAACCTATTTAGTAGATAAAAATACTATTACTAAGTACCTGCTTAACTAAGTAGCTTATTATAGGATTACCTACTATAACTCTTTTAAATAAATAACTAATAATCCCTCTATTAATATTTTTATACTTAATAGGAGATATTTTTCAGAGATATTCCAGGATATTATCCTAGATATAAGAGCTATAGGATTTTTAATAGCTAGTTATAACTAATAGATTGCACTTAAAAGGGCTAAGTTACCTAATATTATAATTAACCCTGCTACTATAAAAGGGGTAAGCATTAAATTTAGTTTAAGAGGAGTAATTAAATTAATAGGAATAATAATTATCCCTATACCTTTTAGAGAAATAATATTCCATATTATATTAGTAAATACCCCTTTTCTCCTATACCTTATAAATATAGATAAACTAGGTATTTAATTTAATAATTTAAGGAACTATTTATAATAAGGAGACCTAATAATCCCTATTATCTATAAATAGGGTTATTTATAGCTACTATTAGATATAGAGAAGATATTAGCCTGAAATAACCTTATAGAGACTAAGTTATACTAACTCTATTAATATTTTAGATATCTATTAGTTTACTAACTTTATAGGGTTTTATAGTAGTTAGGCTACTAAGTTAAAATATAAATACTTAAATATCTTATAAGGTTTTATAAATATTACTAACTTAATATAAAAGCTCTAAATTACTTTAAATTCACTCTTAAGAATAACTATAACTTTAACTATATTATAGTTATTAATATTATTTACCTTAACTTAAAACTAGTACTTTATATAGTTAATACTACTACTACCTTTAATATAGAAAGATTTCTATAAGATCTATTAGTAAGTATAGCACTTAATATACTTAAATAATACTAGATCTATATCTATCTTAGACCTCTAGATATAGTAATTACTAATACTAGTACTAATTTTAGCTTAACTAAGTAATATAATATGCTCTATTTAATATTAATAACTGCTACTAAAGTTCCTATTAAGGCTTATAACTTTATAGATAAGGTTAAGAGGTATTATATAATCCTTTAAAGAGTCTATAATATAATTTGCTAAGATCTTTCTAATATAGATTATAAAATAGTTCTCTAAATAGCTTTAAAGGCTATTAATAATATTATAGAGCTAAAAGGCCTAGTACTAATATTACTTATCTTTAAAGTATACCTATAGCTTACTAATAAATCCCCTCTATTTCTAGAAATCTAGAAATAGATAGCTACTATATAAAGGGTAATAGAAGACCTCTAAAAAGTCTAGGCCTTATACTAAGTTTTAGAAGCCTTTGCTGCTTATAATAGACCAGATATATCTGGAACCCTATAGCTACTACTACTCTTACTTATATATATTTACTGCAAAAAGAAGGGCTAGTAGGGACTATATAAACTTCTTGCTATTAATAGTAAGACCTATATACTTAATCTTCTATATAGATCTTAGACCTTCTAATTAACTATTATCTGCCTATAGTATAATACTAGTAATACTAGTAAGGATAATAATAATATACTAAAAGACTCTCTAAACTAGAATACTAGAAGAATAGAAGAAACAGATAAGAATAATACTATACTAGTACTAATAGTAATATTACTGCCTCTATATAAGAGAGGCAGACTACTAAAGAACTATATAGAAGGTATTATAATGCCTACTATAGGTATAATATAAAAAAGTAACTGCTTTATAAACTAGAACAGATAAGAGGATATTATAGTTAATACTATTTTTATTATTAATATAGTAAAAGCCCTTAGCTAAGAGATTAGCAATATTATAATCTTTCTAATAGTAAAAGAGTATTTAGATTATAATCTTACTATCTATTTATATAAAGAGGGTGTTATTATAATGCTGGGAGAACCTTTCTCTACCTCTATAATAGCTAAGATAACTATGCTTTAGAAATATAGTATTTTTGAAATTATCCCCTATAATACTGCTATTTATAGTAAAACCCGGATTTTTAAATCCTATATAGTTTATAAAGTTAAAGGAAAAGGAACTAACTAACCTTATAAAAAGTTATAACTTATTATTTAAGGTTATAATAATAATAATAAGACTTTAATTCTTATATAATTACTAATAATTTAAAGAGTAAGCTAATAACTGCTTTTTGCTTTAATGCTATTCCTTATAATAGAGGGATTTATTCTATAGCTTAGGGATATTATATAAGTATATATCTAGTCCTAAACAGAGCTTAATAGAATAATATTAGTAGACCTTCTAAGTGAAATTTAAAGCAAATACTCTAAGAATTAGATTATAAGGATTATTAAACCCCTATATAGTATTATAGAAGCTAGAACCTATTAATAGGTAACCTATAGTAAGTATTATAGAGAAAAGCTTAAAATAGATTAATCCTTATTTAACCTATACTTACTAATCTCCTTAACTGCTACTAATAGCTTTAATATTATTAGTATATAAACTGATAATATAATTAGACTTTTAATACTAAGCTTCTCTAAATAAGAGGATAATAAACTTATAAAAGCTAGCTTTACTATAAAAGATAAATAATAACTTAATCTAAATAACCTGCTAATATTTAATAGTAGTATTATTACACTAAATATAAATAGTAGTCTTACTCTATGCTAAAAGGGATAAGAGAATAAGATTAAACTTATTAACCTAAAAGCTACTCTAACTAAATAAAAATAGTAATATGTTTAGTAAAGAGTAAGAGGTATATATATTATATTAATTTGCTAACTAGAGGTATGCTTTAATCTATTTATAGCTATATAGTATTAGAAGCTAACTGCTAAAGATAAAAAGGCACTTAATTAATACCTTAAATAGTAAAAGGAGAACTTTAACTATAGCCTTATATTTATACCTATTAACTTAGTAATAGCTAAACTATTTGTTTTTATTAATAGCTTTTTTGCTAATAATTTAGACTTTTTATTATAGATTAGATTTATTATTATCCTTGCTAATAAGATAATAAATAATAATATATTTATAATTTATAGTAATACTATTTACTTTAGCTTAATAGAGTATAAGAGGGTTACCTAAAGTGTTCTAGCTTCTAAAATCTATAGTATAGTTACTAGCATAGACCTTACCTATACTATTATAATAATATTTTAGAAGATCACTAACTGCCTTAAAAGACCTTATATTCTAATAATTATCTATACTAATTTATACTTACTATATAAATACCTTATTAAGCTTAGTACTATAAAGGAGAAGCAACTAATAATTAATATTATAGCACTTTAATAGTTCTATAAGAGGAGGGAGATCTATAAGGTAAGATAGATTAATAGTAATAATAACCCTGTAGATGCTTTTATAAAGAGTACTTCTAATTAGACCCTTAAACGCTTTATTAATAATAATAAAGTGATAGTTTATATAGAGGGATAGGTGACTTAAGAGGAGAAGGCTAAGGAGTTAGATAAATAGCACTAGATATACTAAAGCAGCTCTAGTATCTTAGGAGATAAGGATTTAACTATACTAAATATAGGATAAGATTAGCATATAATCCTATGCTGTTTTTACGTTTTAAACCCACTTTGGGTTTATAATAAGTATTAGCAATATAGGAGTATATTTTAGCAGGTTATAGCATATCTAGCCTTAAAGAAAAGACTGCTAGTATTATGCTAACACTATAATCTGTAAAGCAGCAGGATATATGCTGCAATTAATAGATATATATAAGGTTATATAACCTATTACAGAGTATATATATATAGTTTAATACTACTACTAATATAGTTAAGTGGAACTTAGAAAGATAGATATATATTAACTTATAGGCTTTTAACGTATATATGTAAAGGGAGCCCCGAGTTCTATGTAAACCTTGTCCCGGCGTGAAACCAACAGATATAGTATAGAGAATAAATCTCTTTTTATTATTATTATTATAGAGAATATAGTCTCTATTTATAGATATAGTATTATTATTACCTTTGTTAAAAGGTATATTAGAGTTTATTATAGTATATAAAGAAGAAGGTATCTCTTCTTACTTATTTCTAATACTCTTTATATTTAAGAGAGTATATATTTATATTATTCTTATTATAATACTCTTTATTTAAGAGTAGGTTTTTA
>JAVHLV010000654.1:0-17585 GCA_036785495.1 Colletotrichum neosansevieriae
GTATAAATAACTCCTCTCTCCCCTACCTAGCTAGTTACTAGTTAATAAGCTAAAATAATACCTATTTTAATACCTCCTTAATTACCTAAGCTATATTATATAATATTCCTATTACGTAATATGATTATGTAAGTGAGCTATCTCACTAAGAAAAGCAACTAAAATTCTAAGAGTAACTTAATCTTATCTAAGAAGATAGGTTTAGTTATTTCTATTATAATACTACTAATCTTAGATAGTAGTAGGGTAAAGAAGCCTAAGGTGTTTATAATATTATTACTTTTATTACTCTAATCTATTTTAATAAAATAGAAATTAAAGCTATTAATACTATAAAGGTTACTAAAACTAGCTATCTATTATAAGCTAAGGCCTAGCAGAATATAATAGAAGCATACTTAATATATAGCTAATAGTTTAAGCCTCTATTATAATAAGAGTTCTAATATCTAGTTTAAGTAGTATTAGAAGTGCTATTAATATAAGGTATAATTAATATTATTACTCTCTATACTTATATTAGCATTTTAGTTATATAAGCTTCTTTTACTTATACTCCTTATTATTATAGAGCCTTCCTATAAACTCTATATCTAGCTGCCTAAACTATAGTTTAACTATTATTAATAAAAAAAGAAAGGTAAAGTTAAATAGTTTAGTATAAGATAGCTATTAGATTATAGGGTCTAGAATGCGTAGTATAAGTTAGGCGCAACGTTAGTCCAGCTCTATATGTCAAATTGGGCGTAATTGTACGTATATTTGTAATACTGTAGTGTGTGTGTAAAATCTATATATTCACCCTTATTTAGGCGCGTCCTAACCCCTTTTTTCTATGCATACCCTAGTTACAGTTAGCGCGCCTGGGCTGCTTTAGGCCTATATATAGAGCCGGACTAATATTACACCTAACTTGCACTATGCATTCTAGACCCTATAATCTGACACACCCCCTTAGAGATTACTAGCCTAGTGAGGCTATTTCTAAACTCTATTAAGGTTTATCTTATTTTAAATATAGGTTTCTATTACCTTTATATACTTTATATTATCCTCTTTTTCTAGGTTCTATATATAGTTCTCTTCTAGTTATATATATTAGTTACTTATTTATAGCTAACTATAAAATGCTTTAAATTAAGGTAGTATAAGCACCTTTATAAGTCTATTTGCTATTATCTCTGCTAATAGGATATAGCTAACTGCTATATACTTTTCTATAATCTCCTGCTATAGCTAATAGTTATAGATATTAATATATTATAGCTTTATTTATAGCTAAATAAGCTTTATATTAACTAGCTAAATACTTTATTAATTATTATACTAGATTTAGATTATTATTAATATTATACTAGGTATAGTAAAAGTAGCTTTAGTAGTAGTATTACTTAGAAGTTAAACTTATAGAGCAGTTATTAGCTAACTTATAAAGAGAGCTTTATATACTACTTAAAATAGTATAAGTAGCTCTGCCTTAGTTATTAATATTATAACTATTATCTGCTTATTTGCCTTCTATATAATTATGCCTCTAAATAGTTTTATTATAAGTACTTATAAGCTTTTTTAATTAACTATATTATCTATAAAGCTAGTATTTAAAGTAACTTTAAGCATATTATCTAGTTTACTAGGCTTAGTGCTATACTTAAGGCAGAGGTATTATATTTAGTAGAGATATTAGAGAACTTAATTAGCAGTATAGTGCTATATAGGGCCTGGATTATTATTAAACCTTATAAGGTAGCTTATAGTAAATACTATATTAGGCTATATTATTACTGCTATATATAGGATTATTCTAATATAGTGTTAATAGTAGTTAATCTTCTATAAGGCTGCTTCCCCTTTATATAGTTCTAATTTATTTTTTATTATAGGTATATATACTTAATTATCTATATTAAGGCTTATAGTATACTACTTAAGCAGCTTTTATGCCTTATCTATAAATACTAACTATAATAGCTATAGCTTATATATAGCTCTATTATAGAGCACTTTAATTCTAAGAAACTATTATAGGTCCTAACCTCCTTTAAGGTAGTAGTGCTTCTAGAGGGTGTTTATAGCCTCTTTTATACTTTTAGTATGCTTATAAGGAAATACTAATATATAATTATCTATATAGAAGAAGAATATTATTTATTTATGCTGCTAGTAGCAGTTCTTACTAGCTATCTATTTAAAGTTAAGCATAGTAAGGCCTGCCTCTAAGTGCTTTTATTAAAGTAGTAGTGAGTAGTATAGTTTATAAAGCACCTTTTATAGGTATAGGACCTTACTGTTATAGTAGTAGCCTGGTAGTATACTTATAAATACTATTTTATTAATAGATATATATATAAATATATTTATAGTATTATATTATAATAGCTTTATATTAAAATAAGTAGCTATAGCTATTAGTACTTAGAAAGATATACCTATAAGTGTTACTATATATATATTCTATATATCTTTTACTTATTAGTTATCTTAGATTATAAGTCTTACTTTAAACTTTACTAGCTATCTATATTTATTAAGTTTATATATATAAACCTAGTAGCAGCTAAGTATTTAGTAACTATAAGCCTTCTACTTTACTACTTTATACTAGGACTATAATACTTTATATCCTTTTAGGTAAGATTTCTTAGCTTCTAGAAATTTCTTTGCAAATAGATATGGTCTTATAAGCTTATTATATAGTGCTAACTAATTATAAGATATAGATAGAGGAGGTAACTTAGACTAGAGATAACCTAATAGAGTAGCTATTTTATCTAATTTACTTAGACTGCTATATGCTATAGCACTTCTATAGCACTCTATACTCTCTAGCCTTTATTTTTTAGCTATAGTAGATATTTACTATTATAGGTCTATTTTATCTATAGCTGCTTTAAGGGTATAACCTACTCTTATTTAAGTTTTAGAGATATCCTACTCTATATATATACTTAGTGGGTGATTAGTCTAGATATTCTAGGCTATAGAGCTATCTTCTAATTATATAGTCTTATACTTCTAGTATAGCTATATATAGCCTGCTAAAAAGGTAGCTTTAAATAAGGTTTATAGTGTGTAGTAGTGCTAGAGCAATAATAATTTATATTATTTATTTTTATTTATATATTTTAAAGGGTAGTTATGCTTTTTCCTGCACCCCCTTATACTTATAAGTGCACTTTATAAAGCTGTGAAAAACGCTATTAGCAGGGTTTCTAGAGGGGTTATTAGTTTAAAACAAGCATTTATATAGATAGGAGTATTATTTATTTCTAGCATAGTAGTAGCAGCTAGGGCTGCTAGGCTCTATAGTAGTAATAATATAGCTATGTCTATATTCTTTAGTACTGCGGCTTCTAGATCTTCTATATACTTATTAGCGTGGTTATTATACTTAACTACCTTATCTATCTCCTTATTAGTATCTTATAGAGCAGCTTATATATAGCTCTTACTAATTAGCTAGTTAATCTGCTCTTATATTATAGTAAGGTCTATATACTAGAACTCTTTAATAAGCCCCTTTAAGTTACTATTAAAAAAACTTCTTCTTATTAAATATTATATTATATATAGTAAATACTTCTATATATAGCAGGTTCTATATATAAAAGGAGTTACTAGATATATAGCCTACTAGGAAGCTAATAAATATATATAGTATAAGCCTCTTATAGTGTTATTACTTAAGTTAAGCTTCCTTTATTATAGTAAATGCTTTATAGCTATAGGTGTGCAGGTGTGAGAGGTTAGGGTGTGCATAGTTAGCAGACTTACTTACCTAGAAGTACTTATAGAACAGCTTATAGGGTGTTTACTAGCTTCTTACTGCTATAGGTATATAGTTATATAGATAGGTAGATAACTTTATTATCTTAGACTATAGTATATTTAGTAGCTTTATGCCTATTACTATGGCTTTTATGCACTCCTTAATTATAGCACTAACTTGTTCTATTCTACTATTCTATGCTTAAGTGTTAGTAGTAGATAGCTTAAGGTGGATACCTTATACCTTAATAGCAGAGATAATATATAGGTGCTTTATAAGCTTAAAGTTTATTTTAATTACCTTTATATATATTCTATATTATATTAAAAGTATTATTAAGTAGTTCTTAATCACTATAAGGAGCTTATTTATACCTTATTATATAAGATAGAAGTTCCAGGTATATACTATAGGTTAATCTATTATTAGTAGTGCTAAGTGATATTCTTTATAGCCTTTATTATAATTATAGAAGTTTAGAGTAATATATTTACCTAGCTCTATATACTTAATAGACTCTTATAGTGCTTATTATACTTAGTAGCAGACTTTACCTATATTATAGGTATTATAGTTAATTATTATAATAGGCTTACCCTCTTAGATAAAGCAGACTTCTCTTATACTATTTAAGAGGTGTTAAATAGCTTCTAGGCCTAGATATCTAAGGTGCTAGTACTATATTATAGTACTACTGCAGATAGGTTATTGCTTTGTTATTATATTATATATATATATATAGTGCTTAGCTAGGGGTTACTAAGCGTTTATGAGGAATATAGTGCCTGCCTTATTTCTTTTACTTTATAGCAGGGTATCTTCTAAGATCTCTCTATACTTAAAAACCTGCTAGTAATACCTCTTATCTAATATATAGAGGTAAGTATAATCTAATCTTTAAAGGCAGTTATTTTATAGGCTTATATCCTACTAGATACTATACTAGCATAGCTTTCTGAGTGATATAAGGTTGCTTGCAAACCTATAGTAGAGTGCTATATTATATAGTTATAGGTATATTATGCTTCTACTATGCCCTTTTACTTTAATATTAACTATACTATATCTCTTAATAGGGACCTAGTATATACTTACTTATAGGAAGTTACTAGAAGGTGCTCTAGTAAGTATAGTAAACTATAAGGTATTATTAAATATATATATTATTACTCTGGAGTCTAGGATAGCAGAGTTATAGAGTTAGTAGTTATTAGGCTATATATAAAATATAGACTTAAGGGTTTCTCTATAGTGGCTATATAGTTATTTATCCTCTATATGCTATCTGCTACTTAGCTTAAGCTTATAAATATGCTTTATAAGCTTTTTATTATTATTAATATGCTTTTCTACTAGATAGTAAAGAGATTTGCTTCTCTAAAGGTGCTCTAGGTATAGTTCTTTAAATATAATCTAGTATTTAGCTAAGGGGTAGTAGCTATAATAGGCTAGATAAAGGCCCTTTTTATTAGTTATTTATATAGTTATAGACGCCCTTTTATAGCCTTTAGGTGCTATAGGTTACCCTCTTCTATATGCTTAGTATATAGTAGGTCTTTACTTCTTAGATACTTCTAAGTTATTCTTAGATATAGTATTCTTATTATCTACTAGTATAGTAGAGCTAAATGCTTCTTAGCCTGTTTTAGTATATAGGTTAGCTAGTTTAAATATATTAAGGGTAACTTAGATATCTTTTAGTATATCTCCTATAGTAAGGGAGCTAGTGTTTATATATAATTATACTATTATTTAGTATATATAGATCTAGGTGTTTAAACTGCTATTACTAAGAGCTATTATAAAATCTATAAACTACTAGTTAGGCTTCTTTACTTATATAAGGTTGCTAGTTTATGCTTTAGTGATAGCCTTCTCCCACTTTATAAGCTAATCCTCTATATTATGCTTTATAAGTAGCTTCTTATATACTAGGAGGTCTAGGATTATAGTATAACTGCTTCTAGTTATAGCCTTATACTTATAAACATTAATACTAATACTCTTATAGAGTATATATACCTAGTAGTTAATACTCTTATCTATAGTATAGTATAGATATAGGAGATCTAGGTAGATATTATTATAGATCTAATCTTAGAGTATATATTATCTCTTTTTATATACTTTATAGCACTTATCTCTAAATATATAGTCTGCTTAGTAAGCCTAGTATAGCTTATAATTTACCTTAGATAGGTCTGTAATTATATTAGTATATATAGTGGTTATATTATTACTTAGTAGTATAACTACTATGCTATTTGCTATGCTACCTATAGGGTAGTTAGAGATATCTAGAATAGTTAGCTCTATAATCTCACCTCTAAAGCAGTTTTAGAGTATATTATCTGTATTTAGAATAGTAGTATATAGGTTAATACTATCCTATAGCTTAAAGCTAGACGCCTTTATATATAGGAGGTTAATTTAGAGGATCTAATTACTATATCTATATAGCTAAAAAGCATTTATAGTAGTTATTATCTTATAATTAAGGTTTTAGAGTGGTATTTATAGCAATATAGTATATATCAGACTATTAATTATCAAATTAGGCGTAATTATATATATATTTATAATACTGTAATATATATATAAAATCTACGTATTTACCCTTATTTAGGCACGTCCTAACCCCTTTTTCCTGCACGCACCCCGGTTACAGTTAGCGCGCCCAGGCCGCTTTGGGCCCGCGCGCGGAGCCGGACTAACGTCGCGCCTAACTTGCACTGCGCGTTCCGGACCCTATAATCTGACACTATGCGCGGGCCTGAAGCGGCCCAGGTGTGCTAACTGTAACCAGGGTGTGCACAGGAAAAAGGGATTAGGATATGCCTAAATAAGGAAAAATGCATAGAAAAATATATATACTATAGTATTATAAATATATATATAATTATATCTAATTTAATAATTAACAGTTTGATATATACTATATTACTATAAATACTACTCTAACACCTTAATTATAAGATAATAACTACTATAAATACCTTTTAGCTATATAGATATAGTAACTAGATCTTTTAAATTAACCTCCTATATATAAAGGTATTTAGCTTTAAGCTATAAGATAGTATTAACCTATATACTGCTATTCTAAATATAGATAGTATGCTCTAAAGCTGCTGTATAGGTACTAGGGAAGTTATAATAAAGTATATTCTTTATAATAAAGAATATAGAAGTAGTACTAAACTCTAGGTTACTCTTAATATATTTAATAATAAATATCTTAAAAATATTAATATATATAAACAGACTAATAATAGTATATCTAGCCTAAATTAAGGCATAGATCTTATAGTACTTATAGCCTTAGATAATTACTAGCTTAGTAATATTAGTAACTATAATATATACTAGAGAAGTAGTAATAGGGCCCTATACAGTTATAAAGCTAGCATAGGAGCAAGCAAGCTAGCAGAATCTAGTAGCCTGGGCTATAGCAGCTTAGTTAGTAATAATAACCCTCTTTAGGAGGTTAGTATGAGGACTATTAATAATAATTAGAGCAGCTAAGAAGCTAGAAGCTATAAACAAGCCAGATATAATATATACAGCAGATATATTAAAAGCACTAAATATATTAGCTATAGTAGCTATGGTATAAGTATTACTCTAGTTAAAACCTATAGTAGATATATTACACTTATTAGAAGTCTTTAGTATAAGGTACTAGTTAGGGTCCAGGAGGCCTGGATTCTTATAGACTAGAGTGCAAGATATAGTTATAGCAATAACCTTAAACTTATCTGCAATATAGGTAATATATATGCTAATAATATTAAGCACCTTAATAGTATCCTCCTTGTTATTAATATTATACGCCTTAATTAAGGTATTATAGGTAACTTATATACCTTAGAGTAACTTAGTAATTATATCTACTTACTTACTATAAATATATATTATATTAATAACTATAATATCCTACTTAGACTAGATAGAGATATTAACTATATTAGATATAACTGAGGCTATAGCCTTATTCTTAGAAATAGAGGTCACCTTAGTATTAGATCTATTACTTCTAGCTATAGTATTAATAATAATAGGTTAATTAGGTTTAAGGTATTAATTAGGCTTAATATATTTAATACTATCTTTGCTCTCTTTACTTTTATTACTACTATTCTTGCTAAGTAACTTAGAGTTAGTCTTAAGGTTAGCTAGAGTGCTTAAACTATTAGCGCCAGTAATATAAGCAGGATTATAGTATTATAAGTCTTATAGGTCTTAGTTAATATTTAGCTAATTATTAGCACTTATTAGATTAAGAAAATTATGATAAAATATATTAGTATTAGTTAGCTATAAGTGAGGAATAAGGTAAGTATTTATTCTAGAATAAAGGATATATAGTGTTTCTAAGATATTCTTATAGTTATTATGCTTTTTACACTTAATATCTAAGATATATTTATAGGCTTAGAGGTTAGTAATATAGTAGCTAGGCTTATTAGTAGAGATAGGTCTACTAGAAAGGTAGTATTAGATATTATTAAGGGTAATAGAGTTAACCTTAGATATATTATGTTTAGTATATTAACTAGTAGTATTAAAGTAGTAACTAGGTATATACTATAGTAATAGTTCTAAAGATATAGAATACATACTCTAGATAATAAATATCTTAGATATAATAGGTATAATAAGGGAGTAATAGAGATAGATATAATAAAGGGATAATAAAATAGTTAGTAATAAATATATTAATATAAGGGAGGCCTTTATATTAATAAAGGTGTTAATAGGTAATATAGAGGGTAAAGAAGATATATATATGAAAATTTTTCTTAATACTAGGTTAAGGGAAAGGATAGTAATAACTATATAGGTTACTAGGTAATATATTATTATTTTATATATATGAAAAGGCTGCTAATTTTTCTTATTAGTTAAAGGAAATAAGTAGAGAACAGCTAGTAAGTAAGGGCAGCTACTATAGTTATAAAGGTTCTTAAAGTAGCCACTACTATAGGTATATTTATTAGAATAGATATTATAAAGAGGATAATTATAGGCAAAATACTATTTAATATTAAGGTTCTAGCTATATAATATCCCTAGGCTAAATAACTTATTTAAGATATTAAGATTATTATAGCTATTATTTATATTAGTTTCCTTATTACTCTTTATCTTATATTATAGTCTTTTATAGTCTTCCTCTTAGATATCTTACTTATTTCTATCTTTTACCAGGCTTAAATACTTATGCTTTACTTATCTAAGCTAGTCTTTAAGCTTATACTTATTATTATAGCCTTTCTATTTTTTAATCTTTATTCTTAAAAGCTTTTATTAGTTTATCTATATTTATAGTATCTTTATCTATCTAGACTATATAAGTTAGTAGGTATCCCTTCTATTTAATAAGATATTAGATCTTTTCTCAGGCTAATATTCTCTTTTTTAGGATATTTTTAATCTTATAATATTTATATGCTTCTAGCTAGCAGATCTTATTATCTTCTTTAATATTAACTAGTTCTTAATAGTTATCTTATTAGTTAAATAGGTTAGTTTTAGAAGCTAGTACTAGTGTCAGTTAGATAACTAATATTACTAGATAGATATTTATATTTAGTAAAATATTTAGTTAATAAGCTAGTTTACTAACTTATTTAAGAACCTTAAAGGGAATTTATTAATAGCTATACTTTATGTTTAGTTACTCTAAGAGGTGGTAACCTAAACCCAGTTTAAGGTATACCTAATCTCTAGGTTAAAATATAATAAAGCAGTGCTTCTTATTATATTATTCTTCTATATATAGCTAGGCTACTATAATTAAGATCTTAGCTTCCTCCTAAAAGACTTTATAGTTTATTTCTAGATTTAAGTCTCCTAGTATATTTAATATATTATTAGTGTTAAGTCTATAAAGGAGTTAGTTTAGTGAATATTTAATAACCTAAGAATATATATTATTAAAGTTATATTATAAGCTAGGAAGCATTTTAGCCCAGTTTTCTTCTAAGATATTAATAAAATAGTAAATTACTAGTTTAACAGTTTAGTTCTTATATTCTAATATTCTATCTATTTATGTATAATATATAACTAAAAATTTTAATTTAGTATTCAGCTCTATCTATAAGGATATCTAGAATTTTAAGAGAAACTTCTAGTTATAGTCTAATATAATTACTTTTAGAATTCTCTAATTTCCTCTTTAAAGTTTATAAAGGAGAAGCTAGCCCTAGATTTCTACTATATATATTAAATATCCTAGAATTAGGAGGGTGGCTTTTGAGAATTTATTATTAATAGTTAAGACTATATTAAGTAGAGGGTAGTTTTTTTATTTATATCTAGAATACTATAATAAGATTTCCAGGAGTTTAATAATAAAGTCTATTATAATAGTATAAAAGGGAATTACTAGTATTAAGATTAGCTATATTATACCTAGTAGTAATTACCTATCTATACTTAATATACTATAATAGGGGCAGTTAGTAATATAGCTTGCTACTTATTATTAAAGGTATAGGATATAAAAGTACTTATTAAGGGCTTTCTATATTTAGGTTTTGCTAAAATAATAGTAATTATTATAAGCTTCTTTAATAAGAGGAGTAGCTAGTTCTTTTAGTATATAAAGCCTTTATTTTCTAGTATAGTAATTAATATAGTAAAGCAGTTTATTATAAAATATAAAGTCTAATTTAGTATTATTAGTCTTATTAGTAAGTATCTTATATACTCTTTTCTATAATTTAGAATATAGATAGGATTAGGTGAGCAATATTCTAAATTTATTATCTAGTATTACTTCTATTATAAAGTTAACTTCTATTAGTATATTATCCTATACCTTATTAAGTTCTCTAATATCCTCTATAGGTATTTTAGTAGTTAGAAGTTAGAATAAGGTATCTATAATAATATTTAATATATCTAGAATATAGTAATATAATAGCAAGAATTAACTAAGATATTTAGATAATAGGGTAAGTTATAGATTTAATTATATTTTATCTTCTAACTATAAGGAGGTTTATTTAATAATATTATATATTACTAAGTAATCTATAAGAATAATAGTTAGGTCTTTTTATAATAATTAAATTAATAGTTACCACTTCTTTACTACCTATATAAGGCAGGCAACTTTAAGCTCTATTAGCTAGTATTTTTATTTAGCCTGGTTAAGTACCTTATTAATATAGGTAATTAGCAGAATACTTATCCTTTTAATAGAGTTATATAGCTTCTATTTAATGCTATTAGTGAGTTAGAAGATAAGTGCTAAGTGTCTATATTTCTTTAATGAGTTAAGCTAAAGGAATAATTATTTATTAGAATTATAGTAGAATAACATATTATCTACTATTAATACTTCTTTAATATTATTAAAGCTAGCTACTTCTTCAGGAAATAGTTCAAAGTATATTTATTAGTAGAAGATTTTTCTTAATACTCCTTTATCTTTACCCTATACTTGCATATCTACTAGTAAGGTTATTTTTCTCTATTATAATAGTTTAATTTAGCTACTATAATAAGAGATAATATACTAGAGAAAGCTAGTTATTCTAATCTAATATTCTAGTTACTATAAGTTATATAGATATTTAATTTTATAAATAGTATTAGTCTAGTCTTATATATTTAAAAGGCTAAAGGTATCTATAGTAAAGCTAAGAAGTTTAATAGAGGGATATTCTATAAAGGATTTCTTAGTAGATAGAGATAAACTAACAGTAGTAAATAACTTTAGTATAGTATCTAGGTGTTTCAGATAGCTATTAAGGTCCTTTAAGGTAATAGTAAAGCGGTCTTAGTGTTCCCTTTTTATAAGAAATTAGTAAAAGAACAATTAAGCATTAATAACTATAATCTATAGCTTACTCTAAAGTCGCTTAATAATATCTTATTAAAGTAGCATAGAGTATATATTAGAGATAGCAGCCTTATTTAATACTTATAAGTCTATAACTATGCAGTTCTTCTATTTACTATTAATAATTTGCTATATAATAAAAACGGAAGCTCTAAAGGGGGTTAGTTCTAATTTGCCCTATTCTTTTTAGTGTTAGGCATATAGCTTATTAAGGGTTTTATCTATTAGCTTTTTATCTTCTTCACTAACTAGGTAGAGATATTAACTAATATTTATATTTTACTATCTATTAATAAGTTTAATCTTTAGATATTAGTCTTCTAGGAGGTTAATTAGGCTCTAATCTTTCTAAATAGTTAGATAATAAGGTATAACCTCCTTAAGGCGTTAAATAGCATTATTATCTTAGTTATAGATATAAATATCTTCCTTAGTAATAATAGTTAGTAAGCTTTTTAGTTTTATTATTCTAACCTTACTATTAAGGTTAATATTCCCTTTATAAATATTAGTCTATTTTAGTATAGGGTTATCCTTTATTACTTCTTAGGCTAAAAGTAATTATAATTTTATTAATTTAGTAAGGTAGATTTTTTTATCTAGAGTTTCTTTAAAAAGTTAGACTAAGGTTAATAATTTCTAATCTATAAGATTAAATATAGAGTGGTAAGTTAGCTACCTTTTTAAAGATAGTGAGAATACTAATTATAAGTAGTTATGTAATTATATTTTAAGATATCTATTAGCTTTAAACAGAGATAAGGTTTCTAGCTTTATTCTATATTTTATTTTTAAGGAGTAAGAAGTATTATTAACCACTAAAATAAAAGAAAATATATTTATATATATAAATATACACTCTTTATGCTTTAAGCTAAATAGAAGGGATTTTATTTTACCCCCTTTAGTATATTAACTTAAATTATTAAATAATTATAGAGTGTAATAATTATATTTCTTAAAGTATATATATTATATACTCTAGTAGAGACCTTTAAGTAGATCTATAATAGGATTTAAAGATTATTATATAAGGTAATTTAGATATATAATTCTAAGTTTAAGATATTAACTCTATTTAGGATATTAAAATCTTAGCCTATTAGTAGGCTAGTATTAAGATATAGTATAAGCTAGGTACCTATATAAAGTTCTGCTATCACTATTTCACTACTTAAGTATTAGCTATATATAAGAATAGTAAAGGTTATCTAAGTAATTATTTTTAAGCTTTCTATATCTTAGAGCTTAAAGACCTTTAGGTATCTTATAAGAATATAGAATTAGTAGAGGCATACTTTACTAATAATAGAACGGTCTGCTCCTATATTAATATATATAATAATAGGTTATCTATTATAATAACTATAAATAATAGTCTTAGTATATATATATTAGTATAAGTATATACTAGTATGCCGCTATAGCTTAATAAAGCTTAGGATTATTATATTAGGCTAGAGAGAGGATAAGGTTTAATAAGTAAAGATTTTATTAAAGTTTATATATAGTTTAGACTAATAGAGATAGATATTATATAAGCAAACTCCTAGATCTTTAAGGAGTAAGTTTTAGAATATACTAGTATTAAATACTAGATACTTATCCTCATATTAGGGAAGGTATTCTAGGGTTTATAGACTATACTATAAAGGTTATATAGCTATATTAATTTGCTTAGTATAGTCTTTTTAATTCTACTTATTATCCTTATTATCTATACTTATAATAGATTCCTCTTTATCTATAAAGTTATTAGCTTTATAATACTAAATATAATTAAAGTCTTTCTTAGAGGAAGATATAGAATTTTATTCCTATAAGTTAGTATTAGCCATATTAGTATTATACACTATAGCCTTACTAGGTTATTATAGATATTAGTTATATTAAATATATTAATTATATTAATCTTATATTCTTTCTAGATTTTATTACTAATTAAAATAAATATCTTTTTATAATAGGCTTAGTCTAGTATATAAAGATATTAGTTCTATAAAAATATTTATAATTTATTATATAGGTTTTAGAAGAGTGGATAATAATAGCCTGGCTTCTATAAATCTAGAGTAATAGAGGTAGTAACTAGATAAGGAGATATTCCTTAAAGGTTCCCCTTATATAGTATATATTCCTATAGTTTTAGTTTAAGACAGCTTAGTTAGGGGTTAGATTAATAAGTATTATAATCTCTTAGTAACTATTTTATACTAACTAGATACTATCTTTTAGAGATCTATAATAAATATATTATAGTTTATATTTCTATCTAGTTAGGGAATTCTAATTATAAGCTCTATATCTATCTTATTATATATAATTAATAGCGTTTTCTATTTAGTTTCCTTAGTATCCTTATAAAAGTAAGTAATTTTTATTATCTAGTATTAGATATCTTAGTATTTATATATATTATATAAGGTATATTATTCCTTTATTAGACAGGATTCTGTAATCTTATATAGGAGATAGAAGTATTTAAAGAGCAATTCTTTCTAGTATAATAGCCTATATAATAGATCTCTAAGATCAGCTTTCTCTTTCTATATTAGGTCTATATAATACTAATCTAATATATACTATAGTAAGGTATAGTAGAGGTTAAGTGCTACTATTACTAGGTTACTATTATCAGATTCTATATAGCTATTAATAGTATTAATAAAGCAGTAAATATTCTAGTAGACTATCTTAGAGCTACTATTAATATATATATTATCTACTTTATTATTATATAGTAAGAGGTTAAATAAGCTAATTATATTAGTCTTAAACTATAGTATAGATCTTTTTAATTTACTATTTTAGGCTTTAGATATTACTTATACTAAGCTATCTTTATTAGTAGTAATAAGGAGTAAGAGGAAGTCTTAGTTAATACTAATTCTATTTGAGGTTTTGCTAGAATTACTTATTTCTTATAGCTTACTTAATAGTTATAGGTCTTTACTATTATTACCTCTAGGCTTATTTTTTTAGCCCTTCTTATTATTAGAATTGCTATTATTACTATTATTGCCCGGATTACTTATAGATACTGCTAGCTGCTTTTAGTTTTATAGAAAACCTTTAGGCTTTTTATTATTAGAGAGTTCCACTTTAGTTATTTTCTCCTTAATAGGTTCTTTTTCTTTAAGTAAGACTGTTTCTTTACCTTTTAGTAAGACTAGTTCTATTCCTTTTAGTAATATTAATATCTCTAGTAGAAACTATTATACTAATAGGCTTAGTTAGAACTATTATCTACTAGGCTAGCTATAATAGCTTTAGCTGTTACTTAGTATAGGAGATTTAGCTATCTTAGAATTAAGAGGTCTTTTAGCTAAATAATTTATATTTACTATAGGGTTTTTAATATTATTAAGTATTAATAGGAAGAGTTTAGTTATTAGCTCTGGAATAGATAATCTACTCCTTTATAAGGTTAAAGTTTTATGCCTTTCTAAGGTTAAGTCTAGAAGTAGGAGTACTAAGATATTTAAAAAACTTTATTTAAACTAATAATACTTCTCTAGAATTAAAGGAACTACTAGAAAACTCTGAGTTTAAAATATAATATTACTTTCTGTTTATAGTTCTATATTTTTTATATTCTCTATAATACTAGTTTTTAGGGTTTTATAGCCTCCTATCTTCCCGTTCTCTTTAAAGAGCAGTATAAGGTCTAGTTTATATCTCTTAGTATATTTAAGCTTAATATAATAATTATAATATAGGGTATTAAGGTAATACTATTACTATACTATATTAGCAAATAACTATAGATTATTTATCTATATTTTAGTAACTTTTCCCTAAAGTTATTAGATAGTTATATATATATCCCTTTAAAGAAATATATAATAGAGGCAGCTATATCTATTTAATAAATAGTATATATAGTTTTCTTTAGCTATTATAGTAATAGTTATCTTAGTTACTAATCTGAGTAGTATATACTCTATTAGTATTAGAGTTATATAAAACTTCTCTAGGTATCTTTTTACTATTACTATAAAATTAGTAATTACTATATAGTTAATAGGCTGAGAGAGGTTAGAGTTAAGCGCTTTTTTAATATTATAATTAAGTAATAATAGGTAAGATATCTTTTTATATATAGGAGGTTTAATATCTCTATAGGATGTTTCTAGTTAAAGGAAGAGTTTAGGAGCAGTCTTATTACTGCTCTATCTTATAGGGTTAACTATAAGATAGAGCCTGCTTAAACTTAATAGGGTTAACTATTAATATAGAGTTAACTATCTTTCTTAGATTAAGAGTAATAGATAACTATTAAGGTTATGCTACTATTTAATATAGCTTACTAGGGTGAATATATTATTAGGTGAAAATATAATATAAATAAATAAAGGATCTCTCCTTAAAGGCGATAAATACTCTAGGAGCCTTTATTGCATTTATTGCATTTAACGCGTTAAGCGTATTAAACGCATTAAGTGCGTTAAGGAGCTTAAACGCATTAAGCACGTTTAAGCCTATCTATATACTTAAGGGGTTGAATCCCTTTAACGTATCACTTTATTATAAGGTGAAACTATAAAGCCTGTTTTTAATAATACTTCTTTTAAGTATTTATACTATAATTAAGGGCTTTATTTTAAACCATATAAGGCCTTTTTTAACTTATAAACTAAATTAGTTTATTTATTATTATAGTTATATAAGGCTTCTAATTTATTAGTTTTATTATTATAAATAAATCTAGTAGGTATTCTAATATAGATATCTTTATCTATATTAGCATAAATAAATACTAGAGTAATATTAAATTATTTAATAACCTAATCTAAATTTATAGCTAGATTTAATAAAAATCTATAGCTTTCAGGCCTATAAGTAGTATTAAAGGTTTTAAGGTAATCTATATCTATATATTAATTATAGCCTTATACTACCTAGCAGGCTTTATACCTTATAGGTATATTTTCTGGATTATATTTTATTCTATAAACCTATCTCCCACTTAATATATAGGTATTATAGTTTTTTATAGTATTTTTATTAATTATAGTCTAAGTACTTTATTTATATAAATCAGATATCTCTTCTTCTATAGCCTAAATCTATTCAGATTTATAATCTAAACTTATAGCTTATTTATAGGTTAAAGGTTCTAATAAAGTATTAATACTTAATATATATAAGGATTTTTCCTTATTATTATTATAAGCAGATAAAATCTCTTTTATTTACGGGCAGTTATTTATTGTAAATAGTGCACTTTCTTCTTCTGCCCATAAATATTCTTTTAAATCCTCAGGTGATTTATAGGGAATTTATATAGTAAATTTGGACTTTATTATACTATTATTATTTTTAATAATATTATTACTAGTTTTACTAATATTATATTTATTATTATTTTTATCTTCTAGATTTAAACTTAGATTTTTATCCCAGTTATTAAAACTCCTAAGTTTATATAGATTATTATATATAGGATTATTATCCTTATTATTTTAAGAAGATAAAAATATATTTTTATAGATTATTATATCTCTAACCTATAAGGCTTTCTTTTTAGATATATTATATACCTTATAGCTATTAGATCTATAATTAACTAATATAGCTTTTATAGCTCTATTATCTAGTTTCTTAAGATATAGATCTTTATTCTTATAATAGCATATACTACTCTATATTTTAATATAAGTTATAATAGGTTTAATATTATTCTTAACTTTATAAGGGGTTTTATAATTTAGGCTTTTATAGGAAGTTTTGTTATATATATATATAGCAGCTAAAAAGGCTTCTCCCTATAAATAGTTTGGTAGATTTGCTAATTTAAGTATTAATCTTATTTTATTTACTATAGTGTGTATAATATATTCTATAAACCTATTAGGTTTATATATATAAGTAGGTATAGTATTATACTTTATTCCACTATTAATATATTCTTTATTAATAGTTTTATTATTAAATTTAGTACCTCTATTAGTACTA
>JAVHLV010000655.1:0-17569 GCA_036785495.1 Colletotrichum neosansevieriae
TTTCTAGGACTTTCTAGACCTTTCTATCTACAGTATAGACAGTATTATTAATACTGTAATATACTGTGTTATATTATATAATATATTATTAAGTATTATTATTTATTATATATTTTATAGGTCTTATATATTAAGGGTTTTTGAGATATTTAAATAATATCTTATAAATTATATTAATACTAAACTCTTATATAATATTTTATATATTATTAATATTAATAAGTATATCTTATATATAGCTAGTATATTAATATACTAGGCTTAATATTAATATCTTAGGGAACCTATCATAGGTTAATAAGAAAGAGAGATAAATATAAAGCCCTACTTATAGAGCTTTTTATACTTCTAGCTATAAGAACCTCTTAGGAGGGTAAGGAGTTATCTCTTATATCTATAATACCTTACTAAAAGGTTTACCTTTTAGGTGTTTTCTTAAGCTATAAGAGCCTTAGTAGCCTACTTAGCCCTAATATAATCAGCCCTATTATATATAGTATAGTGTTATTTATACTATTACTATTCCGCTAGTCTATTTAGCTAGAGTATATATCTAACTTTATATAAGGGTTTACTTACTAATAGAAATATATAGAGTTTCTATATTATTATCCTTAACTAGTAGAGGGCATAGATTAAAGTGCCTCTATAGTATTTCCCAGATTATATCCATAAACTAGGTGAATTTATTATAGTCTTTTTTATAGAGGGCTGCGTTATAACTATAAACTTAATAAACCTTATATATATTATTATAATAATCCTTTAGAAAATTACTAACTACCTTAAAAGACCTTATATCTCTATAACTATCTATACTAATTTATACTTACTATATAAATATCTTATTAAGCTTAGTATAATAAAGAAAAGGTAGTTAATAATTAATATTATAGTACTTTAATAGTTCTATAAGTAGAGGGAGATATATAAAATATAATAGATTAATAATAATAATAAATCTATAGATACTTTTATAAAGAGTACTCTAAATCAGACCCTTAAATACTTTATTAATAATAATAAAGTAAAGGTTTATATAAAGAGATAGGTAACTTAAGAGAAAAAGACTAAGGAGTCAGATAAATAGCACTAGGTGTACTAAAGCAGCTTTAGTACCTTAGAGAAAGGGAATTTAGCTATATTAAATATAGAATAAGATTAGTATATAATCTTATACTATTTTTATATTTTTAAATCTATTTTAGATCTATAATAAGTATTAATAATACAGAAGTATATTTTAGCAGGTTATAGTATATCTAGCCTTAAAGAAAAGACTATTAATATTATATTAATACTATAATTTGTAAAGCGGCAGGATATGCACTCTAATTGATAGATATATATAAGGTTATATAACCTATTATAGAGTATATATATATAGTTTAACACTACTACCTATATAGTTAAGTAGAACTTTGGAATAGATATATATTAACTTAAGGCTTTTAATATATATATATAAAGGGAGCCCCAAGTCCTATATAAACCTCAATCCAGCGTGAAACCAATAAATACTTAGTATTAACTCTTTCTTAAATATAGTTCTTAAACTAAACTATAATTTTATATAAGTTTTTAATATTCCTTATTTAATTTTATATATTAATAACTATATTATATATATATATTAATTTTATCTTATTAAGTTATTAAAGAACTATACTAGCTTAAATTCTATTAATATTACTTATTATAACTTTAGTTAAGTAATACTAAATATTAATATAAATAATTCTCCTACTTTACTATTTCAGATATTAAGTATTAAGAAGTTAGCTTTCCTAAAAGAGTTTTAAATCTTTAGCTTTCTTAAAATAATATTTAGAATAATTTAAGGTTTTCTTTCTCCTTATTTTTTAAATTAATATACTTTTGTAGTTTTATTAATTAAAGTTTATACTAAGTTTAATTTTCTTAAAAACGCTAATTAGCTAAATTATTATATATATTTAAGAAGCTAGAAGCTATAATAATATTTATAATAAAAAGCTTACTATAAACTTATATATTAATAATATAAAAGTAAATTTAATATTATAGATTTATCTAAATAGCTTTAATTAATATTATTTATAATAGTTAAATTATTACTTATTAAATTATATAGTATAAAGTATAAAATAATAATATAGTAAGTATATAGCTATCCAGAAATCTCTATATATAGATCTATATATTATTTATACCTAAAATTAGCTCATATAGATATTGCTCTATTATGCTATAGTTACTCCTGCTTTTACGCGCACTTGGCGCGTCACTGCGTACGCCAAGGGGTTAATTTGAGAATAATTTCTAATAACGACAGCTCGATCGGGCAAATCCTGGGGCGGTGGGGATGTCTAACTGTAACAAACATTCAGGGCCCCTATTGTATGCCAAACTTAGCACCCCCTTCACCCCCTTACGTCCATATGCTCTCGGCGGCGCGAAGATTACACAGGCACACGCTCGTTGTTGGGCAACAGTATGGCCAGCAATCATCGTGCATAATTCGATATATTAATATGTGTGTATAACTAACTAAGGGGCTAAATTAGCGCCCATATATGAAAATTCAGTGCTAACATAGATCTAATACAAATAACCCATATTTAGGTGTAAATTTATATCCCGGAATATCTAACCTGTGCACACCTCGCTTATAGCGATATATAGGTCTAATACACCCCCTTAGATCTCAAAATAAAGCTATTATAAGATTTAGATATCCTATCTATACTTCTATTATTATAACACTATTATCACCACCTAACTTACTAGCTATATAGTATATAGGTCTCTGTTAGATTGTTACTATTATTCCCTCTAGTATTAATCTGAGAGTATTTAGTATAGTAATTTAGCCTCCCACTTTATTAAATATATCAAACTAAAAGAGCTAGTAACTTAACCTTAAGGTCTTAGATTTAATTTAGGGTTATAGATACTCTATTAGTTATAATTATATACTGCTAAAAGATAATCTAGCTAAGCCTTAATACTATAAAAACATAGATAACCTTCTAATTATATAGTTAAGCTTAATACTTTAATATAGCAGAGTTTATAGGTTCTTATAAGAGGTGACTCTAAGATATCCCTAATTTAGATTAATATATACTTAGTTATCCAGGATTAATCTCCTATTATAAGCTATAGCACCTAGTTCTCTTTTACTATTTGGTTTTACTAGTTATAATAAATAGGTTATTAATTTGGAATACTAAACTGAATATAAGTAATATTAAAGTTTAACTTGCAATAACTTTTTAGATTAAAATAATATAATTATAAATAACTTAGACTATAAGTAAGTTTTGTAGTTAGACTTTATACTATTATAATAACTATAATAAGGCAATTTAAATAGTATAGTTTCTAACTATAAAAGTCGCTTTATTATTAAGATATTTAGGTTAAAGTTTATAAATAAATATAAGGTAAAATGTAATAGCAAATATAATAAGTAAATAAATTATCTCTTATTAGAGGGAGTTATTATTAATTAATAACTAGATATTTGCTATCCCTAATTATATAATAAAATAACTATAATTTTAGGCAGCTAGAGTCTTTATAAAGCTATCTATAACTATCTTATTAGTTTTTACCTATTTAAACTTAACTCTACCTCTTTTAATCTCTTATTATAGCTATAAGTTATTAATATTAATATAGTGTAACTTACTGGTCACTTAAGGTTATTTAGCAGTGAGTAGTTAAAGGGTTTAGGTATTATCATAGTATATAGTAAAGTTATTATTAAGCTAAAGTTAAAGTTTATTTATAAGTTAAATAATAGTAAGGTACTCCTTTATTATGCTTATAAGGGCTATAAGTTTAGCTTTAGTACTTAAAGTTATAACTTAGTATTATTTTAATAACTTCTAACTAATTAGTTCTCTAAATAATATTATTATATAGCTTTAAGTACTCTTATAAGTAATATTATTATTAGCAAAGGAGGTATCTAATATATAGTAGAGGATACCCTTATTATTAGTATTAAACTTAATTACTAGGTATCTTATCTATTATAGATAGGTAAGATATTAATTAGCTGTGTTATTATACTCCCTTAAGGGATTTAGCAGAAACTCTAAGAGTTATAATAAGGTCCTTATAATATCAGGTCTTATAATAATTACTATATAGTTAACTAAGCTAATTTTGTATTAATACTAGTTAGCCTCTTTAGCTATTACTTATTCAGGGTTTAGCATTAAGTTATCTACTAATATTAGTATTACTATTAATCTCTTTAATATTATTCTATTAATACTAAACTTATTATAGATCTTTTTAATATATTTATCTAGGCAAAGCTATAACTTATATTAGTTATAGTTACAGATAATTCAAATACCTAAAAATACACTTAATTTGCCTATTTCTTTTATCTTATAGGCAGACCTTAAGCTATTAATAATTACCCTTACCTTAGATTTATCTTCCTTTTAGAAAAGTATAGTAATATTATTAATAAATATAAAGATTAGTACTCTATTTAATATAAAGATATAGTTATCCTCGTCTAGCAGTTTTGCGTTTAGGAGCTAGAGGGTTATCTTAAGGCTTTGCTGCTATAAGAGAGGGGATTAATATAGCCTATATAGAGCTTTATATAAAATAAGGTATTTACCTAGATAGTTAAATCCAGGTGGGCAGTAGATATAGATAACTTTATCTAATATAACATTTATAAAGGCATTTACAGTATCTAACTATATTAACTTAAGGTTAAATCTCACTATAATTGCTATAAGACTTCTAAATAAACATAATATAAGTATTAAGGTATAGGTGTCTAACCTATTTATAGGTTATAGGTCTCCTCTTATATAAATCTTTGCTTTAAATTTCTTAAGATATCTATACTTATTAAATTTATATATAAATACCTATTTAAGTAGAAGGATTTAGTGTCTATCTTTAACGTTATTAAGCTATATAAGCTTAAAAGTGCTCTTATTCTAGACAGTTTAATATTTAATATTTATTATAGCAAGCTACTTTATCTAGTATAGATATCTCTAAGCCTCTATATAATTTAATAGAACTAGCTAGAGATCTTAATAATAGACTTTGCCTAAGCTCTCAGCTAATATATCTTTTACTTCCTTATCCTTAATTATATTAGTTAGTAGTAGGAAGTTAGATTAGTCTTAAGAAGTCTCTTAGACATATTATCTTACTAATAACCTTATTACTATAGCTAGTTAATAATTTAGCTGTCTAATTAGAACTCTTTGCTTAAATAGCATATTATTATATAATCCACGGGGTTTTCCTCTTAATCTTATTAATATTATTATTTAGGGTAGCACTGGCAGTATTATAGCTGGTTCTTTAATCTTAATTAATTTAGTAACTTAGCCTGGTTTAACTAGTTAAGATTAGGAACTCTTATTAGCAGTTAAGGTAGTTATAGGCTGTATTAGTATTAGCAATTATTATACTACCTCCTCTACCCTCTCAGTTAAAGCAGGCATAACTAAAGGTTCCTATAATAGCATAGAGCTTAGCAGTTAGGTATTAGTATTATCCTGGGCATCCTTATAAAGCTATTAATTCAGCTTATAAAGCTTCTTATCCCTATCTTATATTATAGAGTCTATAGGAAGTTCCTCTATAAGTAGATCTAGCTGCTTTATTTTAAGCTGCTTAAATACAAATTAAAGCTCTTATTAATAGAGGAGACTAGTATCTTTAAGTATTAGATTATATATAATACTCTTATTAAATATTATATTATATATATATAGTACTTTGCCTAATACAGGCATCCAGATTCTATAGATATTAGTGCTATTATAACTGCAAAGGTAGCTAATATATGCTCTTAGCAGGGTTTTATTAGAGCATTATTTATCATATTTATAGGTTATTATTAATAGGTATACTTAGTAGCTATATCTTTTTATATAACTAACTTAAGGGATTTTAGAGTAATAGTGAGCAGTATTTAGTTATCTGTTTATCTACTTATTAATAAGGCCTTTAGGGGTCTTCTACTTATAGTAATGTCTGCCTAGCCTATTTGCTATATATATTCCCGCCCTAATAAGCTCTGGGGCCAGAGATTTAGGGAATCTTAACTAATATTACAGGGCTTTAGTAATTATAAAGAGGATACTACTATACCTTTCTATAGGGTTTTAAGTATTAGTATAGTCTGCTAATCTTTTAATAAGCATATCCTTAGTAGCTACCTATATATTAAAGGTATTATAAAGCACTATATCCTAGTTAAGTCTTATAATAGAGATAGTAATACTATATTATTAGTTAAAGTAGGTAATAATATATTAGAGCGCTTTAAGACCTTCCTTATAGATATATAGGGTATATCTCTAGATAAAATCAGACTAGCAGTCACTAAGTAGCAGGAAATACTTCTCCCTATTATAGGGCTTACTTATTAAAAAGAAGTTAATAGTGATATAGTTACCTAGCACTATTAGCTAATAGTTAGAAGGTCTCCTTAATACTTATTAAATAGCTTTACCTATAGTATAGGCTTTATACTTATCTTTTATAATCTCTTTAAGTTTAATACCTATAGTAGTCTTTATAAGTTACTTAAAGCCTTTAATACTTAGATAGCTAAGTCTCTTATACTATAACTAAGCTTTAGTCTTAGATAACCTCTAGGTCTTTAATAACTTAAAACCAGTAAAAGATTATTCCTCCTTATCTATTTCAAATTAGACTTACTTAGCACTTTTAATATAATTCTTATCTTTATTATATAGGTAGTATTTAATAATATATTAACCTAATTAATAAGGTGTGAAGTATAAGACTTTGCTATACTTATTTTTAAGACCTAGAACTTTAGTTATAAATATAAGTCCCTTATCCTATAGGACTTTCACTAATAGGAGGGTTATAGGATATAATAGGTAAAACTATATATTAAGTGCTATAATACCCTTCTTATCTATACTGCCTTAGTTTAGCTTAACTTTTATCTTGCTAATAGCCTCAGTAATAATAGTGCCTCCTCTAGTAAGGATTTGCTTTTATTAGGAGTAGTTTAGATTAGTTATATAGCTAATATTATTATAGATATAAAAGGCAGTGCTATAGTTAATAATAATACTATTATAAAGAGTATTACCTATTATAAAGCTAGCTTAGTTATAGCTATAAAAGGAAGAAGAATAGGTGCTTTTATTATTACTATAAGTATCTTAACTATAGAGGGAAATATATATATTATTGCAGTATTCTTATAATTAAGAGCAGCTTTATAATAGTTAGTAACTGTTATTATTATTCCTCTAGTTACTACTTAACTTAGCTTTTACCTCCTTAATTATAATCTCTAACTTTATCTATACCTTATTATTTCTCAGATTCTATAACTATTTATATCTAGCTTTAATATAGGCCTTATTAGCAGAGTTATTTATGTTATATAACTTTAGCCTGATTATAGGATTTATATAAAAGCAGTCTATTATCTAGTAGTACTTCTTATAGATAGAACACTTTAGCTTCTTATCCTTTTAATAGTTTGAAGTTTTAGCTAGAGCTAACACCTTTTATATTAAAGTTATAGCTTTCTTATCCTCTCCTTGCTAAGTTATAAAGCTAGATCTCTTTACTAACTTTATTAATAGTGGTTTAAATAGGGTAAGCTAGTCTAGATAAAATATATAGACCTAGTAGCAAAACTTATAAGCCTGGTCTATACCTATAGTTTATAAAAGATTAGTTAGCTCTATTCTACTATCTTATTCCTTGCTTTTATAGTTATTATCTGAGAAGGAAAAGGCAGCCCCTATATAATACTCTGGAGTAATCTCTTTAATAGTATTAAGAAAGTTAGACACTTAAGTAATAGAACTTATTAGAGATAAAGTCTTAGCTTATATAGCCTCTTTTATAATCTTCTAATAAGTAACTAACTACTTAGATAACTAGGATCTTTTAACTAAATAAAGGTGGGTATTATATTACTAGAGGATATAGTGTTATCTTATATAGTTATTAGATTAAAACTCCTTTTATAATACTTTAAGAATTAATTAAGTATCAGGTTTATTAGTAACTTTGCTTAGATAGATCTAGTTAATTAATATTATAATATCCCTGCTAAGCTTTACTAAGTTATCCCTAATATGCTTATATTCCTCTAATTAGCTTTAATATTATAGTTTAGTAATTTAGGCTCTATTATTAAATAATAGGTTATTATTATCTAGAAGAATAAAACTAGGCTTATTATTAGTGATAGTCTTATCTAGATTAGTATAGTCTTTAACTCTATATTAGTTAGCAGTTAATATAATATAGTTATACTATTTAACCTAGTTATTATCGCTTTATAAGTAAGGAGTATTAATATTTATATTATCTAAGCTTATTTTAAAGTCTTATTATTAGTTAGATTTAATTTGGTTTATATAAGGGATTTATTATTAATAAGGAGGTAGCTTATTCTCACTTTTCCTCTAATAATAGATAATTTGTTTAATAATATTAGATTTAGGGAAGCCTAGCTAATTTCTTTAGACTTCCCTAGCTTATTATTCTTTTAATATAATTACTAGCTATATTACTTAGCTAAATCAGATACTAGGGTTATAATAACTTTAATTATAGGATTCTGACTTACTTTGCTAATTAATAGCTATTATATATTATTAGAAAATAACTATATAATCAAAATACTTATTACTAGAAATTAACTAGGCTTATAACTGTTAGGTAATAGTATAGCTAGCAATTATTATATATAATTTGATATATTAATATGTGTGTGTAACTAACTAAGGGGCTAAATTAGCGCCTATATATGAAAATTTAGTGCTGACATGGATCCAATGCAAATAACCCATATTTGGGCGTAAATTCATATCCCGGAACATCCGACCCGTGCACACCTCGCTTATGGCGATGTGTGGGTCCGACACTCGTCCAGCCAGTACTTTGTACCTGAAGAAACGCACCCAAGCGGCGGCCTGTCGGACCAGCCTCGTCTCGGCCTTCCGCCCCGCCCGGTTCAGGAGTCTTCTACCCGTTTGTACTCCCCCCTCTCTTGGCCCGCGTGCTCTCCGTTGTTCCCGTCGTTGTGCACCTTACATCCCTCGTTTGAAGTCCTGTTGCAGGGGGTTCTCGGTTCATCACCCGTTCCCGTTCCCGCTTTCGCTTCCTCATCTGCTTTGGTGCGGCGTACTCCAGGTGCCGTTGCTGTTGCTGTCATTGTCACTGTCGCTATCCATCGCGAAACCGTGTCCGCGGTCGTCATGTTGGAGTATTCGTTACCGCATCCGTATCGTATCTCACTTCCATGGCCTCTCATCTTTGTGGCTTAGGTTGCGCTCTGTCTGTTTTCTGGAAGCCTGCCCGCCCTGCATCTCGCCTGTCGCTTCAAACTCTCTTGGTGGGACGGCTTTCGAGAAAACAGGAAGAATGACAGACGCATTTGCCTCCTGCTGTATCCTCCCCGCAACTCAATATTTCAATCTCGCTGGGGCTTGGCCACATCGGTCTGGCCAGGTCATGGTTCTACGGAAACTTGATTTCCTTTCAATAGGAGACTCAGAACACTTCACTTGCCTTGCCTTGCTTTGCCTCCAAGTGCCCAAGCTGAGCCTATCCCTATCCCTTTCGACCCAGCTCCCTTCCTCCCTCCCAGTCACTTCTCACTCAAGCATTGGGCATCCGACCCATAGGAGCTCCCTCTAAGGCTAACACCCAACTCTTCGCTCGATTCTAGGTATCTTACCTTACCTTAAACTGCCACCGAACACACCTCGTCGTATATCTACCACCTCTCTTCTCCGTGAACACCAGAGTCTTGACGCCAAAACCACTTGTCGATCCACCGGCTTTTTCATCCAGTCCTTTTTTATTTTTGCGTGGTCTCACCTCCGCTACCTGAGCTTGCTCTGCAAAAGCCGCACCGACCAGGGGCAGAAAAACTTGAGGTGTTCTTCTGCTGCGTGCTTTTACGACGAGCAAACCCGAGACATAGCCTACAATAAACACCTCCCCGGCCTGTGACAAGCGGACCTCTCTCACCCAGCAGCACAGTTCACATTGCCGCCACCACGACTAAACAGCAGCAGCAGCAGCAGCCCCCCCCCAACCCCAACCCAAACTCAGTCAGGGCCCGAGCGGACCCAGGGAAACACGGCCCTCGCCCACTTTCGATCCTCCGACGACAATCGTCTCCTTCCCGCCCGCTCGCTGTCGCTGTCCCTGTCGCTGTCCTGTCCTGTCGCTAAGGTACGCTTCGTCTCTGCTCCGTCTCTCTCGGTCGATCATCTCTTCCCACCCCCTCCTCTCTTCTGGAAAAATATCCCATCACCGCCATCGCCTTTGCCTGCATCTGTCCATTGACTGGATCGACCTGGTTTTCTCCTTCCACAGCCGCCAAAGGACAAAGGTCCTCTGTCGAAACTTTGTCTCTGCGACGACGCCTGCCTACCTTATCTTATCCTTTTTATTGTTTTTTGACTCCCGTCAATCCCACCACCCTGCCTTCCAACAAGTCACAAAACGGCGTTCCCGCCAATAATTATAACCCCGCAGACCACGATACAGAACCAAATCACTCCTGGGCTCGTTACCGAACCACCGCCCAAGGCAATTGTGGCTCTGCAAGAACGCCTTATTAGAACGACTTAATTCTCACCCTCCTCCCCTCCTTCCCCCCTTTTTTTCCCGTGCTCCGCTCGAGGTAGTATTCCCTTCGCGAGGACCCGCCTGCGTTGCGCTACTGCTTTGTCGTCGACTGTCGACAACTACGTCCTCTCGACAACCCTCTTCACCACTAACGATACCATCGTCGCACAACACCAACAATGTCGCGCGCGAATCCCCCCAACGCCTCGGGCTCCCGAAAGATCTCTTTCAACGTGAGCGAGCAATATGACATCCAAGATGTCGTTGGCGAGGGTGCTTACGGAGTTGTCTGGTATGTCGGAATCCAGCCCGCTTCTTATTCGTAAAGCTTGTCACGCTGACCACGCACCCTCACCTTACAGTTCCGCGATACACAAGCCCTCCGGCCAGAAAGTGGCCATCAAGAAGATTACCCCCTTCGACCACTCCATGTTCTGTCTGAGAACGCTGCGAGAGATGAAACTGTTGAGATACTTTAACCACGAGAACATCATCTCCATCCTTGATATCCAGAAGCCCCGCAGCTACGAGACCTTCAACGAGGTCTACCTCATTCAGGTACGTCCTTGGCCGAAAGAGTCGCCGCGTCCACGGCAATTGCTAACGACGCTTCACCTCCAGGAACTCATGGAGACGGACATGCACCGTGTTATCCGCACTCAAGACCTATCCGACGACCACTGCCAATACTTTATTTACCAGACCCTGCGAGCTCTGAAGGCTATGCACTCGGCCAACGTTCTCCACCGTGATTTGAAGCCCTCCAATCTGCTTCTTAATGCCAACTGCGATCTAAAAGTCTGCGACTTTGGCTTGGCGCGTTCCGCAGCTTCCCAGGAGGACAACTCAGGTTTTATGACGGAATACGTTGCGACACGATGGTACCGTGCTCCGGAGATCATGTTGACGTTCAAGGAATACACGAAAGCTATTGACGTGTGGTCGGTTGGCTGTATCCTGGCCGAGATGCTGAGCGGAAAGCCTTTGTTTCCCGGCAAGGACTGTAAGTCCATTTCACCATGATCCTTTCTGCTAAGGCCCTTACGCTAACAATGACACGCGACAGACCACCACCAATTGACATTGATTCTCGACGTTCTCGGCACGCCTACAATGGAGGACTACTACGGAATCAAGTCTCGCCGCGCGAGAGAGTATATCCGATCGCTGCCCTTCAAGAAGAAGGTGCCCTTCCGAACTCTGTTCCCCAAGACATCCGACCTGGCTCTCGACCTGCTTGAGAAGCTCCTCGCTTTCAACCCTGTTAAGCGCATCACGGTTGAGGAAGCTCTCAAGCACCCCTACCTCGAGCCCTACCACGACCCTGATGATGAGCCCACCGCGCCGCCCATTCCGGAGGAGTTCTTCGATTTCGATAAGCACAAGGACAACCTGAGCAAGGAGCAGCTGAAGCAATTGATTTACCAGGAGATCATGCGGTGAGCGATGGGTTACGGAAGCAGGCGGAATAGCCCAGTGTCTCGTGCGGAAAACCTGGAAGTGCACTGTTCGGCGAGATGCTCTTGAGAGAGAGCACATACACAAAGAGCAGGGGACGAGTCAGAGGAACTGAGAGGACTCTTAGACGTATGATATGGACGGACAGCTGAGCCGTAAGGCTAGCGGATGTCAGGAAATACAAAGGAACTTTTGCGAGGCGAGGTAGATGCAGCTGGTCTCGGCTAGATCAATGATGGATAGCAAACATTTCTCGTCTAATTGTTTTTGTCGTTTCTTCCCGCCGGGCTCCCTTTTCCGTCGTTTTGTTCAGCAAATGCTGTTGTGACATCACGCCATCAACCAGGTCCCCAGAAACTGACTTGTGTAGATGAAACGCCAACATGTCGCCCAAATGACGAGACTATCTAGCGGCACGTGGCCCGTCACAGGAACTTTAATTACACAGTAGAAATGCCGCTTCCTTTCCTCGTCAGTTTTCTTGGTTTGCACTTCGATCGCACGAAGCCGAATTACCTACCTCGACCCTCTCTCGGCCCGGCTCAAGCCGACTCGGTCGAAACAACCTCTTCCACACACGCCTGGTCTTGACTTTTGAGCTGCAGAGTTGCGGGCATTTTTAGGGGCCCAAAAACAATAATAATTACCGGACAAAACGATATGTGATGAGTTCCTGAGGGGCTCGCTACACCTCTGGACTTGCGCCCTTGCATATCCAGTGCCGGCCCCTTGATCCAGGGCCTGGACTCTATCGGGGTCGGCCTTACGTCTTCACCATTGTCTTATGTCGACAACCGCCGTCAGACTCGCAGTATTTGCTGATACCTGCAACTGGCAAAGGAAATTGGACGCGGAAATGACATGAATGCTTGTTCAATTCCAGGGTATCATTATTATGTAAAGGCTGTCGTCCTGTCGACCACGGCTCTCTCCTCTTTTCGGTTCACCCATTTTGCCCAGAGTCTCCCCTGAGCAACATCCATCCTGAAAGACAACGGGAGTTTTGTTTTCGTGTACAGATTCCGAGAAGCGTTTTGCGCGGCATCTTGCTGACGACTCCCTCAAGCAGTTCCGTAAAATACCTTTATGTCTCTTTAAGGCTAGCCCGGCAGCAGATGAAGCTACTATGCCGATAGCACCAGCAAGGCGCTTAGTGCGCTCGCTCGCTCTTTCAAAGATTTGTCCAAAAGTACCATCGCCTCTTTTTCGAGTGAGTGTAGTGTTGCCTTCCTGCGCTCTTACCAACCGCAGCAGATGTCCCCTTTGCGGATGATGATGATGTTCATATCGCGTCGTCATGCGTTTAGCGTGCTGTTTGGCCGCTGGAGTGTGTTTCTTCATCGTGGTCTCATCAAGAGGACTCCGCCCTGTCGTTCTCATGCCCCCAATACCCAAAGTTCAACGCCCAATACCCCGAACTTCTCGCCCTCGTCACTTAGAGGCTCATTGCCAAAAGTGTGGCTGCGTCCGCTGTGACCACGGTCGAGAGTGTCATCGAGCCAAAGGCCGTAGTGGCCGTCACCAGCTCCGACGCTCAGAAAGCCCGTCTCGCAGTTGATATAGTAGTCGTTGACGCCAGAGTAAGGGAATGCCTTGAAGCGAATCGACTCGCTCGGTGCAGGCGACGGCTGGGCCCGGTCATCGTCGGAAAAGGTCGAACGTGTTGGGCTCGCAACTGTGGTTATGCGGATCAGGTTCGTTGTGTCGGCAGAGGGCGGAGGTGGGAGAGGTGTGAGGGTCGATGCGCGCCATAGGAAGCACTCGCCGTTGCCAAAGTATTTGGGTGCTGGGTGAGGATATTCGGAGAGGTAGGCGCCGAATGTCTGGTTGAAGCTGATCAGTCCTTGAATGCCGAAGAAGATGGCCTCTTGCTTGAACGCATTTGACTGCCAACAATGCGCCGTCCTCTGTTATCTCGGGTGTCTTTGATAAGTGTGCACTTACGCCGCCCGCTTCATCTTTGACAACTAAGACGAAGCCAACCCTCCTGCCCCGGTAAATGGCTGCTTTCTGGTACAAAGTTCCCAGGCTGGCGCCATCTTGCTCAAGGCTGTATACCAGCTTCCAATCCTCCTTGATGCGTAGTCGCTCGGGGAGCATGATGCGAATCTCTTCTGCGACACCGGAGCTCAGCAGTCGTGCATTCTGGGGCGTGCTCTCTTTATAACCGTGGAGTACGATGGGGTCGAGTGGCGGCGGGCGGAAGGGGCTTGCGGTGCGTTTGATGTGAGAGGGCATGAAAACGCCGTTGATGCCGTCCATAAAAGCGCCGCTGCCCGCGGGCTCGGTATGCGCGTGGGAGAGATGCGAGTGCTCCTGAGAGGGGCCATGTGCGCCATAGGATTCGGGGACGTCCGTAGAGAACCGGCGAACGAGGCCGGACCACATTGTCGATATCACAGAGGTTGACAGCGAAGGGTTGGTGGACAAGTGTGCCGGCGTGTGAGCGCCCGAAGACGAAGGTGTTTCCGGAGGGCTCTGGTAAGCCATCTTGGAGCTGGCACGTGGGCTAGATGAAGGGAGGTGTCGTCTGTATGCGGTTGAGATTGGGGATGGGCGGAATGGGCAGGACGATGTCGGTTGCCGGTTCGAGGGCAATAATCATTGAATAACAGTAGGTAGGGACAAAAGCTACGTCAAATCACTTTAGGTGGCGTTGGTGGGGGGAGGGTGGTGGTAGAAGCGAACGACGAAAACGACAATGGGTGGAGGGTCAGATTGGTCAAAAGATACCCTTGATAAGACCAGGTAAGGAAGCCGTTGGGAGGAGGTTCTGGCCAAGTAAATAGGGTCCGCCTACCAAGGTGGTTGACAGTCGAGGGACAGGGAGGGGAAAGGGGAGTTGTTAATGTAATAACAAGGATCCCATGCGCAGTTAGGGGTCAGAAATGTCAAATCGACCCCTTGGCGTACGCAGTGACGCGCCAAGTGCGCGCAAAAGCAGCAGCAACTATAGTGCAATAGCATAACATAGATATTAGCCACTTTTAGGTATAAATAATATATAGATCTATATATAGAGATTTCTAGATAGCTATATATATAATAGATTATTATTCTTAACTCTATACTATATAATTTAATAATTAATAGTCTAATTATTATAAATAATATTAATTAAAGCTATTAAGATAAATCTATAGTATTAAATTTATCTCTATATTATTAATATATAAGTTTATAGTAAACTCTCTATTATTAATATTACTATAGTTTCTAGCTTCTCTACTATACTTAATAATTTAGCTAGTTAGTTTTTATAATAAAATTAAACTTAGTATAAACTTTAAGTAATAGAACTATAAAAGTATATTAATCTAGAGAATATAGAGAAGGAGAATCTTAATACTATCCTAAATATTATTCTAAAAAAGCTAAAGGTCTAGAACTATCTCTAAAAAGCTAACTTTTTAGTAACTAATATCTAGAATACTAAAATAGGAGAATTATCTATTTTAGTATTTAGTATAGCTTAGCTAGAGTTAGGATAAGTAATATTAATAAGATCTAAGTTAGTATAGTTTTATAATAACTTAAATTACTATATAGTAGCTAGAGGCTATAGATATTTATATAAAGGGTACTCTATATTAAACTCCTAAATAATTTATTAATAATAATAATATAATAGTTTAAATAGAGAGATAAATAACTTAAGAAGAAAAAGCTAAAGAGTTAGATTAATAATACTAAGCTTACTAAAGTAGCTTTAATACTTTAAAAGAGGAGGATTAAGTAATATTAAAAGAAGAATATAATTAATATATAATACTATATTATTTTATATTTTTAAGCTTATTTTAAGTTTATATTAAGTATTAATAATATAAAAGTATATTTTAGTAAGTTATAATATATATAAGAGATATACTATAAAACTCTATATTAAAAATATATAATAATATAGAGGCTATATAATAGAGGTTAATTACATAATACAGTGTATCACAGTACTATTAGTACTGTGTATACTATTAGAAGAAGCCTCTAGAAAGCTATAGAAACTGCTAGCTTTTACTGTCTAAGTTAAGGTTAAACCTAAAAGGGTTTTAGGTTACTAAATTACTTAATAAATAACCTAAATAAGGAAATAAGTGGAATAGCTTAGTAAGCAGCTTATATAGCTATAGAAGGCTCTAGAAACTAAGCCTTAAGTATAAATAACTTGCCTCTCTCTCTCTAGAATACTCCCTTTTACTTAGAAGGTAGACACTTTAATATTAACTTATTTATACTTATTATTTCCCTTTTAAGCTATTAATTATGTTATTAATGATTATATAATCTAAGAGGTTATAAGCCTAGCTTATATAAGCTGAAAAACGCTAAATAACACTAAATAACGCTAAAAAACCCAAAAAGCCTAAAACGACAAAACTGAGATTTAAACCTCAAGCCCTTCTATATAAGGCTAATACCTATACTGCTACACTATATAACCTCCTATCTATTTATACTATTAATAATAATAACTATATCTATAATAGATACTAAATTCACTATCTCTAAGCTTAAAGAAGCCTCTAACTATACTACTTAGGCTTTAAGAGTTAAGGCTCTTTTAGCTAGCAAAGATATTAATATTAACTTAGAGGTACCTATAAGCAAGACTAATAAGAACCCAAATAATAAGGCACTAGCTTATATATAGCTATTATATACTAATAGGCCCCTATGGGTTATAAAAGATACTATAATAGCACCTAAAGCCTAGAAAAAGCTCACTAATCTATATAAGTCTAAGAGTTTTATAAATAAATTCCTAACTTATAGGGAATTTTTTAATACTACTTTAGAAGACTTTAGTAGTATAGAAGAATACCTTACTAAAGTTAAGGAATTAACTAATAATCTAGCTTATTATAAGCTAGCTTTACCTAAACAGGTTATTATAGCCTGGATTTTAAATAGCTTAGATAAAAGCTATAAGGGTTTTATAACTAATATAACTTAAAGCCTTAGAGCTAACCTAGAGGCCTATACTTTTAACTCTTTATTTGCTAATTTACTAGATAAATATAAGAGAAAAGGAGGTAAAAATACTATAAATTATACTAAAAAGAGGTCTAAATAGGTTAATAAAAAGCCCTAGAGAAAACCTAGGGGTTTATTCTGTAAAAACTGTAAAAAGAGAGGCTATACTAAAGAAAATTATGCCTTTTTATACCCTGAAAAGGCTTCTAACTAGTGGAAGCCTTTAAATAATAAAAAAGCTGAAAAACCAGCTTAATAGAGCAATAATTCAGCTAAAACAGTTAATATAACTATTAATAACCAGCCTAAAAACACTATAGATATAGCTAATAACTTAGCTATAAATCCCTCTATTATAGAGGATTTTAACCTTATAGATATTCTTAGTGAGGTAGCTCGCTTATGTAATCATATTACGTAATAGGAATATTATATAATATAGCTTAGGTAATTAAGGAGGTATTAAAATAGGTATTATTTCGGCTTATTAACTAGTAACTAGCTAGGT
>JAVHLV010000656.1:0-17548 GCA_036785495.1 Colletotrichum neosansevieriae
GGGGGGGGGGGGGGGGGGTGGGGGCGCGGGGCGCGGGGCGCCGATTGATGGGTGCAAGTCCATTCCAATATCGACAAGGCTTTGGGCGATATCCGTGGCTTTCAACGGGGTCCATCGATGTAAGCAGAACGGACCAAGGCAAAACCTGCCGTTAACGCTGCCTACCTTGCTGTAGATCCTTCAGCTACATGTAGCGCAGCAGCCCAAACATGGCTCATGTGTAAGTCCAACTAGCGAATCAAAGAACTTTCCGAACTGGGACGAGTTACATTCTGAAGGCATGATTTTAAGATGATTGATGATCATATTTCGACCAGATCCATGCTCTGCTTTCTTCCTTAACTTAAGTTCAAAGGGGTCTTATGAGATTGGCAGCTTTTGTTAGACGCAGACTGAGACTGAAATTGAAATCTTGACCCCGCGCGCGCTGACTAGGTATGAAAGTTGGGGTGGTTGACACGCACCAAAATCATGACAGAAAACCAACCCCCTTCAGAATCTCTTCAGTTTCCGTACCGCTGCGTTCTGACCCAACAATTTCCCCGGAGAACCAACCATCTGCCGTCGGCACTGTCATCATTCATCGTCGTGTCTATTGCCGCCAGCCCCTGCCATCCCCACCATCGTGAAAGGACTGCGCTGTGCTGGGCCCCGGACGCATATTGTTTCACTTGCCAAGAGCAAAATCGCCTAGGGGGACCACCCCTTCAGGAGAAAGCCTGCAGCAGAGATTAGATGAAGCTGAAGGGGCGGTGGGAAAAGGTAGGAGATGCAACGCATAACGGCCAGAGGAGGGGGTATTGGACGACTGACACGCGCGTGTCATCTGTTGCCTGTCACCTGTCATCCGCTATGCTCGAACTTTTGCCAGTCTGCGGTGTGCGCTGCCTCGCCTCTTCGCGCCGAACATCCTCCAGGCCGTGGGTGCCCCTGTCGTCGCAACCAACGGCTTCTCCGCGGCGTCTGAATTGTTGCTAGAAGTGTCTGAACAGTTAGGACCGGATGAGACCAAGCACAGACAAGATGACAGGTGCTGAGAGCTGTCAAACTCGGGTCCATTTGCCCAGATTGTTGTCTCGGTATTTCGCCAAGCCACTCGGCAGCAACCGCACTGCTCTGTCCCAAGCAATCTGATAGATTGACAAAAGCTTGTCGTGTGGTGCCATGTTGATCTGCTACATGCGTATCCAAGAGATGTTTGCGATTTTGGCTTGATCGACGTAGATCTATCTCCCAAGGGACGCTGCTTTCTCTCTCACTCTCTCGGTTACGCTACCGACTCCAGTGAATTTCCCTTCTGCAAATCCGGAGACGAGCCCCTCAAAGTCGGCGACTTGAAGCACGCGGAAACCAGGCTAGCGCAAGACGCATCTCCACGGGGGGGAAACCGGCATCACCCCTGTCGATTCAGGAACCATGGGATGCATTAGGTTTGTCAGAAAACTCCTCCATCCACTCTCGCGTCTCACAAACGACCATACATCATGTGCCAAGGAGCTCTCGTATGCCCATGACCTTGATGCCTTAAACGACAACGTCGGATCGCCCTGCCGCATTTCGTTCCACATCATCACCCCCACCCTGCCCAAAAGGGCAAAACCACCCTCTACAGGAGCTGTCGATTCTGGGAACAAATCGCAAGCGGTTTTCGTTGTTTTTGGGCAGCTTGACGTATAGCTACTGGGGTTCTTCTCGTTGATGGCGGCAGTGATCATCACCTTCGTTTGCCGTTGCTCTCATTTGGCGAATGCGAACATGGTTATGCCTGTCTACAAGGTTAACTGTTTGAAGACGGATGGTTGGAGCCTCCATTCCATTCGTCAGACTCTGTACCGGCGACGACGAAAACATACAAACAAGTACCTGTTACAGCTCATGAAATCCAGGACACTCATCGACCATGTCATCTACGCAGTATGACTTTTTCTAGTGGTAAGACTTCGCCGTGGTGCGGCTTCACAATCAAAGGTTGATAGGTCGTGCCCTTCAGTCAAATAGACCAACTCTGTTAGTATCTGATGCAGTCATGGACATGGATACCATTGTTACCTTGTTTTAGTGGATCAATGTGTTCTCTGTTTCATCCTCGACGCTTTGTAAGGATTCTGTTCACTGGCCCCTTGGTAAGGTTCAGGATGCAGGATGGGCGTTTACACGCTCCGACTGAGATACCTCCGCGGCAAAATCGCCCACATAAACTTGTTAGATGCCGTATAGAGCATTTTGCAGTGCAAATCGAGTCACCCGTTTTAACCCCCAAAACGAGGTCAGTCTGTGGCTATGCATCTGCTGGAGTCATACATTACGAGTGACCACTGCGTTATTGTTGACCATTTATCGGCCCAGTCACCGATGCAGCAAGTGATAAGCAGACCAATTTAATTTTCCTCCGAATGAAAACACACATTTTCTTTCATCTTTAGGATACAAAAACCAAAAACTTAGAGTGGCCCCGTACATATGAATTCAGGTAAGACTGGAACAGGGTTAACACCCCCACCTGCGGCACTCATTGGTACAATTCGCAATACGTGCACCGAGGTGAAAGTCTCAAAGGTAAGGAGTGATAAGACTCAGCGTCGAATTAGGCTTTTTTCCCCCTGGACATTGTGTAACATGTAGCAAATCAATTCATGGGTGTATCGAATCTATGTATGTTCACGGTAAACGAGTCTCTATCTTGGCGATGATTTTCATTTTCTTTCCTAATAATGGATACAGTTACACCTGGCAGTTCCATGATTTCAGGGCAGACTTTTTGACTTGCGGCGCGTCTTAGCCACTTTCGGATTCAAGCTTTCCGGCCAAGTCCATTCGCGTCGATATTCTTACGCTAAAAAGATTTCAAAGCGCCAGGACGGACGGCATCATCCAGTATCATCTGACGCAGATGTCCGAGTTTCCTGTGTTCAACAAGCATGACCATGAACTGGTCGCTTCTACCTACAAGATCTCAGGGAAGGAGCATTTGAAGACGATGTCAAGCTGGAAACGGCAACGATCACAAATCAAAACAACACCTGAAAGTGATGGATAGGATATTGAGTACTGTGCTATCCAACAGTCATCTCGTTCCCAGTTTCCTCATTTAGTACTTGGAATTACACCTTAGACTTGACATCCTCTTCTCTGTCTTGAAGATTTGGGTGGGCTACTCTGACGGGGCGGGTAACGGCGTACAAGGCGAAACCCTCGGATTTAGTGGAAAACTATCACAAACGTTCTGATAAAACCAAAGAACGTCTTGACAAGAAGCATGTCACCAACCTTGACTTTAGACCCGGCATGGAAAGAAGGCAAAGTCTCCAGGTACGAGATGATGAGTAATTCCAGTGGCCTCGTCCTGTAAGCATACACACGTCAGACCAATTCAGAGAGAGTCCGGAATCTGCAATTTGACGAACCAAAATGTCAATCTGGCCGCCGAGGATGTACTTGGTTTCCTCAAATGTGCAGTGGGCTGGTCGGGCGGGCCCAGCGACGATCTTGTAGAAACACGAGGTAAAATGAGACGGGGAGTCAAGCCTGTTGTCTTGGTTTGAATCCTGCGGAATGGCAAGAGAAATATATCGGGGTAGAAGTGCTATGAGGAACTGAGTGGAAATCGGCCACAGTCGCGTTTTCGCCTGGCGGGAGCGGGATGAACTCGTGACCTGCGCCTTTAATAATGGTGAGAGGTACAAGGTTCGACACTGTCAGAGTAGACACGAAAGCGATATTAGCATCCGTGTGCTGCTATGATGAAGTGGCTTACATTTTGCTGGCACCTTTCTCTGTGTGTTGATAAGCCACATGGAAGATAACCTACTTTGATGATCCTCTCGAAAACTTCCATAGGACTCGAGCAAGAGAAAAATCAAAGTAGAAAAAAAAAAAAAAAGACCGATTTGGTTAGGTACTTCGTGTCGTGCATGTATAACTTTACACTTTGGTTCGGTTGGACTCCCGAGAGACATCTCGGGCCATTCTCGGGACCGGGCGGGTTATTTCCGTTCATTGCGTTGCTCCAAATCTGACAATGCACATACCCAGACTCTTCTCATATCAACCACACACACCACAACACCAACAGCTACTAACCCCGGGGTGCAGTGTAACTTATCCTCAGATTCTTTAAATTCGACATCATCCTGAATGCTGGGACGTCTATCTGTCGTCGTTGTTCGACGCCGTTGTCTTTACTTTGTGAACTATCGACCTGAGCTGTCGGAGAACAGTTGCTCACCTGCCCATAATGGCCCAAAACTGCCTAGCAGACTTGATCCTTGTCGTTCGCAACGACCGGTGCCCCTCCCAATGCAGAGCGACTCCGAGTGCCAAGTCCTAGCGTCGCTAATGAGACCTATTTGCGTTCGGTGAGCGGAGGGGTAATCTTGTGTGGTCTTTCTCCCACAGACGTTGGGAATGCTGCGGCTTTTCTTTTTCACACACCGCAAACAGCAACTTCTCTTAGGGCAAAAAGAAGAACAATGCAGGCCGCAGAGCAATACCAAAGCAATCCAGCGGCGATCAACCTTTCGCCCGGTGCCGCACCCACAACTTCCCCGATCGCCAACGAACCCGTCGCTGCGGTCATTGAACCAGTCGCCGGGATCATGGAACCAGTAAGGAGTCAAAATCCCATGGAGAAATCCAGGTCAAGATTTGTGTTTCAAGTTACCAGGCTAAAATGCGATTAGGGGTCTGGTGTGGAAGCAGAAGACGATCTCGGTCCATTGACAGACACAGACAGGTAATATAACTAGGAGGCTCACATTTGAGTTAAGACTGACGACGTATCGAAAGCGATGCGACAGGCTCAACCTCTTCTCTCGCTGAGAGTATCACCGAGTATCGCAGGATTCATGGTCGCACTTACACGCACAAGACGGACTACTGGGGCCCTAATGACGAGCAGCAAAACGAAGGGCTTGAACTCGAGTCAGTCGACGTATCCGCCCAATTTTCAAACATGTTTGACCAACTGACGCTCCACGAGACATTACTGGGAAACTCTGCTTCTAGGTGACAGACTATTTCTCGCCCCCATCGGCGAGAACCCTCAGGTACTCCTAGAGCATTGGCAACAGCTTGAGAACTCAGTTACCTAACAACCGGCACAGAAAGTTCTTGACTTAGGAACCGGGACTGGTATTTGGGCCATGTAAGGATTCACAATCTACTACTCACTGCTAATATCCCAACCGCACTAAGGCTAATAACCACGTGTAGCGACTTCGCGGACGAATTCCCAAGCTCTGATGTAATAGGCGTCGACATCTCGCCCATCCAACCCACCTGGGTGCCCCCAAACTGCAGGTTTCAATTCGACGACATCGAAAAAGACTGGACATGGACACCTGACTTTGAATTCATCCACCTTCGCCATATGGAGGCTTGTATCTCAGATTGGCCGGCTTTCTACAAGCAGATCTATAATCACCTGAAACCTGGCGGCTACTTTGAGATCAAAGACTTTGACATTGAGTTCCGATCTCAGGCCTATGGGGACGATCTTCCGGAAGACCACATTTATCGTCGATGGGGCAAGGTATTCTTTGAGGCTGCCAACCGACTTGGAAAGTCAATGGATCAATCAAGAGGCGGGCACAAGATCGCCAATGCATTGAGAGAAGCAGGTTTTGTCGATGTTGTGGAGAGGTCATGGGCCGTACCTATCGGAGGTTGGGCCAAGGACCCTGTGTTCAGGGAGATTGGCCAATGCAACCTGGAATTCCACGACAACTCGCTCGAAGGGTTTTCCATGTTTCTTCTGACCCAGGTGATGGATTGGGAGGCGATCCAAGCTGGAGTATTCGTTGCTGAGTGTCGCAAGGCTCTCAAAGACCCTAAACTCCGAACGGTTATACATTTGTAAGTCCACCGTCGTAGCTCACTGTACAGAGTGCTTAGAGTGTCCCCCCGTTGTTTTGATGATCATACACTGACTGGAAACAGGCAAGACGTCCATGGGCGCAAGCCAGAAGTATTGAACTAGGCTAGTCTAGATGCTGTAGGACGAAATGGCCGAGATTGCAGTAATTTCAGCTATATGTTTGACCTTTTTTCGCGGGTAATATCTCCAGTATGGCCATTGGTGAATCATGAGATACAATGGTATCGGTAAAATATGCGACTTCTCTGATTATGTCTACTACGAAATCAAAGATATCACAGAAACTTTCTAGAATATGTAGGTTCATCAGGAAAGAAACTCGAAGCAGCTTGTCGGGGTTCAGTGGGCCATTACCCTTCGAAGAAAGGCTGATTTATTCGATCGATCTCAACCAATGACAGAAGTATACACCGAGACAATGGAAGCTCTAGGCTAAGGAAATGTTCGTTCAATCGAAGCACTTATTTATTGTCTGGTGTCATCAACACTCTTTCTAACACTCGCCGCTCTGCTGGGGCAACCTATCCGGACCTCTGGGATCCAAAGAAAGAGACGACAACGACGTCAGCCTAAGCTATCTGCAATAGTTCGCAAAATAATGCAACATAGGAGTAATCTTGAAACTGTTATTCAGATTCCATTCAGATCTGGTCATGCAAGACCGGTTGCAAATGTCCTTCCGGCTTGATGATCGAATAGATATATTTCATGGGTCCAGCTATCAATCAGGGATTCAATAATCACACCACAGGAACCCAACGAGGAGCAGCGAAGCGCAAGATTTGACTGAGTCTCAAATCGAAAACGCTTATGCAAAAGTTTAATATTTGAGCTGTTATTTATGTGATATCAAGAGGTCGCAGAATTTAATCTTCTTTGAGAAAAGGTATATTGATGGCATTGTGTTTCGCCGAGGCTTATTGACGCAACAGCTAGTTCTACATGCGCCTATTAAATTACAGGCCTTTCAGCTCAGACGAGATCCCCAGTATCGAGACAGGCTCCTCTCTCCAGTACGATACTGCCGTCTTGGCTCCATGGTGTCTCGTCTACTAGCGAGTTATATCGCTAGCAAGATCATGGATGACTCTTTACGAAGAAATTCCCGGGTTGGTGTGACGTGTCTTTACGCAGCATCATTTGTAATTTTCTCTCGGATTTAGTGAACCTTCATTTTTGCTTTTGGTTCTTAGTTTCCGTTTTAGCTCTGCCAAAGGAAATACACGTCTCCCCGCTGAATATTGGACACTCTGTGTCCAATTCTGGTTCCTTGACTTAACAAACGCAGATAGCAGTGTTTAGCTTTCTTCAAGACTGTATCATAAGCCTTGTCTCGGATATCTCAAGACCTATGAGCTATCGTCTTGTTGCATAGCATGCCACAAGGGCGAAAGTGCACACGTCCACAATTACAGCGGGCGGAAGAACGTCCCCAGGGCAGGTGCGGCGGGTATCAAGGACAGTGAATAGTGTTTTGGCCATATGCATGGTCTTGGTCTTGGACTTGAATACCAACACAATTCGGCAAGCCGGAATTCAGAAGCGGGCACCTCTGATTGGCTCTGTTACGACAGACATTGGACACGCTGCGAAGGTGCCTCGCCATGGAAATGTTTTCTCCCTACTGATTTGCTGGACAATTGTGCTTATCAGCAGTAGATGTAGGAAAATGGGTACTGCATGGCTCCTTGTACCAATTAATGGGGTATCGAGGAATCCGAAACCTGGCGGGGCACCACCAGTGGTACAAATATGTTGGCTTCATCCGAGTTGTGTACACTACCCAATGGGCAAACCCGCATCTATGATCTCGAGCTTTTCTGTACAGCCTTGAATTTCTTTGGTTACAAATCTATCCCTCGGGCCTTCGGATGTATCGAAACAATGGCTGAATCGCCAAACAACCACCAACATGGGCCAGCGAGGGTTCCGCCAACGGATGTAACCTCACCTAGGCAGACCGAGGTTCCTGTCACTGGTGGCGATGAACCACTCGAAGTTGATGAAATGGGAGAGGTCCGGAGCATCATGTCCATCCGAAAACTATTGCTAACATCCCCGGCTAGAAAGTCCAAAGTGAAGCGAGCATTGATGATCGAATGTATGTATATCATCACAACCATGAAATCCCACCGCTTGGCTGACAGATCGCAAAACAGCTCCTCCTACACTGCTTCCATTACTTCAAGTGTGGTTGATTATCCCACAGAGTATGGTCGCCGTTATCACGCATTCCGCGCAGGCTGTACGTAGCGCCTTCAAGAACTTGTTCTTTAACTGTTGAAAACACGCTAACCAACTGATATCAGCATACTTTGCACCCAATGATGAAGTAAGATCATGCGTTATACAGTCTAGCGGGTATTAGTTCTTACTGATCTTTGGCTCTGCTTTACAGTCCGAGAAGGATAGACTCGATTTCAATCACATGTTGATGGTGAAGACTATCGGCCGAAAGCTATTCTTGGCTCCTGTCCCAAGTGAAAAAACCAATCGAATTCTCGACATCGGAACAGGAACAGGCATCTGTAAGTTGAGCAATGTTGCCAGGGTTGGTATATCGCTAATGCATTCAAAGGGGCAGTTGAGGCAGCTGAAGTGTTCCCAAATGCAGAGGTAGACATACAACTCAGAAAAGCTGTTGTTTAATCTTGATCATCTAATGGTATCGATAGATCATTGGGAATGATTTGAGCGCCATTCAACCCGAATGGTAATTTGCCAAGCCAAAAGAGTTTAGGTTCAGTGCTAATAGAAGGCCAAGGGTCCCCCCGAACGTGAAGTTTGAGATCGACGATGTTGAAAGTCACTGGCTACACAATGAGCCGTTCGACTTCATCTTCTGTCGATACATGGCCGGTTCCGTTGGAGATTGGCCTAAGCTTATAAGCAGTATCTATGAGTACGAGTTTCCCCCTTTGTTTGCATCTTGGCATAGTTCATTTTCTGAGCGCGCACTGATGAAATTTACAGGAACACAAGACCTGGCGGTTGGGTCGAGTTCCAAGACTATGACCTCTTGTACCGCTGTGACGACGAAACTCTCACTGATGACCATTCTACTTTGGAGTGGGACAAAAGCTTCATCGACGCCTGCAAATCGATTGGCCGTGAGGCTTGTCCTGGGCCTAAACTAGAGAGCTGGGTGAAACAAGCTGGTTTCGCAAACGTCACTCACGAGCAGTTCAAAATGCCAATTGGATCTTGGCCAAAAGATCCGCACTACAAGGATATCGGGATGACCAACTTGATCCAGGTTTTAGATGGGTTAGAAGCCTTCACGCTGCGCATTTTCTGTAGCGTGCTGGGATGGACAAGAGAAGAGGTCGTCGTTCTTTTATCTCAAGTGCGTAAAGAGTTGAGATCTGAAGCTTTCCATGCTTATACCAACTTGTAAGTATGCTCCTCGTGAGAATGATGTAGTTGAAGCTGATGGAAACACACAGTCACGTGGTATATGCCCAAAAGCCGTACCATGAGTCTGGATAGTCATCTATTCATTGAGTATCTATGGCTTGAACTTCAACACCTACTCGCATTCAACATGAGGTAAAGTTAGCAGGCAATGGAATGACTTCTACGACATCACATGCCCTGCTGGAATGTTCAATGTCCATCATGATGGATAACCAGCCCCGACAAGGCAACTTCCAAGTAGTTCATTTTACCATCGGAACACACAAAAAAGCTCTGTCTAAGTCTTGCAGCAAGATCTCAAAGTGTAATTAAATGTGAGGCGATGGACTTTGACCTGGTCCACTGAACAGTTCTCATCGGTGCTGATAGAGAATGAATGGATTCAGACAGACCTTCGCATTGCGTGCAGTATTCTAAATCTTCTGCTGGCCGAGGCTGGATACGTCTCTCACTTCAAGCGCAGTGGACCACCCTACCGAGAATGGCCGACGCTATCATGCTTTCCGAGCAGGTTTTCAGTGCATACTCTCGCGATCTAGCACCAAGTCTTGACATGTAACTAAAAATTGGACAGTATATCTTGCGCCGAATGACGAGGTTTGCGGTTATCCTGAGCGCATGAACGGGATGAAGGCAACTAACCCTGACGGAGTAGAAAGAGATAGATCAGCTGGATTCAAACCACTTGCTGATGGTGAAGACGCTTGGAGCCTTGGACTGAGGCTTTTCCTGGTCCCCGTCTCACCGGAAGCAACACACCGAATACTTGATATTGAGACAGGCACCGGAATCTGTGAATAACCTGCGTCAACCTATTCCCGTTTACGCCGTTGCTGACGTTCTCTAACATGGTCTATCGAGGCGCCAGAAATTTCCCTGTCGCAGAGGCATTCCTAATCAGCCATGACTTTTCCCATAGATGGAGACGGTTGACTTGGTGCAAATGCTGAATGTCCGAAACAGATCATTGGAAAGGATTTAAGTGCCATTAAATTAGACTAGTGAGGAGGACCGAATAAAGCTAGGTAGTTGATAGCTGAGCAAACGCAAGCATAGGATACCAACCAATATAAAATCTGAAATAGATGACTTCGAAAGTGACTGGCACTATTCAAGCAAGTTCGACTTTGTCTTCTGTCGGTACATGGCTGCATCACTTTCGAACTGGGAGCGGCTGATGCGGAATATCTACAGGTAAGTGTGTAAGATTTATGCCTTACTGGAGCTGTCACACGTACGGGCGCAGGGCAGAAGGAAGAAGTCGTCTATCGCGGCAGAAAGGAGAGTGGCTACGGGCAGGGGACTGAATGTAGGGCCCTGCGGAGTGGGCGCGGCGCTCGGAGGGGCGCGGAGAGCGGCGCCGGTAGCTCCGGGGGGCTCCGGGCTACGCGACAGGAGCTAAACTAAAAGCCTACCTATTAGCAACATGAGCCCCGGTAGGTGGATGGAGCCCCAGGGTTACAATCTTCTGTATACTTCAGACAAAGGCTCGATTAGTGACGAGCACCAGACGCTTAAATAAGATAAGCTTTTCATTGCAGCTTGTCAATCGATCGGCCGCGAGGCCCGTCCTAGGCCAAGTTGAGATACTGGGTTGAGGAAGCTGGTTCTACTAATACAACCCATAAAAGATTCAATATAACTATCGGTATGTAGTGCCAACTACAGCACTACAAAGAGATTAGGTGGGCCAATCTAGCCCAGCTGTTGAGGGGATTAGAGGCTTCTACGCTGACAACATTTTGTAGTGCTCTTGGATGAAGTCGTGAGGAGGTCATGTTGCTACTTGAGGACGCGCGGAAAGAATTAGAATCTGGCGCCCTTCACAATAACGTCAACTTGTGAGGATCCCTTGGTTCTAAATTTCGATCTGTACGTTGCTGACGGGATTTCTACAGCCATGTGGTATACGCCCAAAAGCCTGAGAACAGATCTGCAGAGTGGTGAAACCCACGATTCCTTTTTCATTTGTCTCCGCCGAGAACGCACGCAGTATCTTCATCACATGCGTTCATGTGTTAGCTGAGTGGCCTTAGCCTCCAGGGCGTTGTACATACTCGATACTCAGACGGAGTGTTGGTACTCTCCGTAGACAACAATTCATGCGCATTTCGATTGGTAAATGAGCCGGGACGTCGGCACTTTTCCAGCTGTTAATGTTACTGCTGTTAGGCCCCCTTCCGCACTAACACGGCGTGATCTTTAACACGAAGTCTCGGACATCTGGAACCCCGCGGTGGTTATGCGGGGTCCCCGGCCAAGATCGACAACAGCTGGATTGAAACGCGGGGAAGATATACACAGCCACCGCGATCGCGTTTCTGGACACACTCGCCAAGAAACCGAGATATCTCCGACTTCTCTGGAATCATCAAATATAAAGTCCACGTGTATCTGAAAATGGTGACAGAGGTAACTGGAGATCAAAAACGTTGTCAGCCGCTGAAGAACTGCAACAACACGAAGCAGGATGTCTGAACCCACAGTCCTCATCGTAGGTTCGGGAACCTTCGGAACTTCCACCGCATACCACCTGGCAAAGATCTACAATGACCCTAGCCGAGTGACGGTAGTAGATCGTTGGAGTCCGTCTTCTGTCGAACCCCATGTCGCAGCCGCCATTGACGTTAATCGCATCATCCGCACAGACTACGTCAGCCCGCTCTACTGTAATCTCGCGAATGAAGCTATCCACCCGTGGTTCTGGGACATCGACCTGGGACACTTCTTTCAGAAGACAGGGTGGGTGGTACTCGACGAGAGCAGTAACGATTTCATTAGCAGCGTGCGCCGTACATTCCAACAGCGAGGGTCGGACTATACGAAGGATTTCGATGTGCATACCCTGGGGAAACGATGGCAATTTCTGAATGGTATTGAGACACAAGACCTCGGAAACGCTTACTTCAACCCCGAAGCAGGATGGTGCGATGCGGCTTCTGCAACTGCGAGGTTCATGTCTGTAGCTGAAAAGAAGGGAGTCAGAAGACTGACGGCCGAAATCGAGAAATTGGAGTTTGATGCGAGCCAGGGTGGTGTGGTGGGCGTGCGCACAACGGAGGGACAATTGTTGAAAGCCGACAAAATTGTCCTGGCATCGGGTGCATGGACAAGCAAACTGCTTGCGCCGGTCGAAGACGCTCTGCGTCTCGCAGAGTCGGACCGAATCGAACGCCAAATCAAGGCTGTTGGGAGGATCTCCGCATATTACAGCCTCTCGCCTGAAGAAACCTCTCGCCTGTGCGAAGAGAACTTACCAATTCTAGTTTATGGACAACGAGGTATACTCACACCTCCCTCTCGCGAGAATCGGGTGTTGAAGATAAATGACCTTCGCACCGAGTTTGTCAACACCGTCACTACGGCTTCAGGAAACAGTATCTCCGTCCCAACTACCCGTAACCAGGACGATATTCCGGACAAGTTGAAGCTTGAGATGGAGAGTCTATTACACGCAATGATCCCTGGGATAGCTTCGAGACGGGTGCCCGATCGATACAGGGCTTGTTGGGATGCGACAACTCCAACCGGCGATTGGCTTTTGTGCGCGCATCCGCACCATCAGCTCAAAAATATCCATCTTGCTGTTGGCGGAAACTTCAGCAGTTATAAGTGAGTCCTAGGACTTGAGCCCACATAAAGCTCGCCTAACGGTTGTTGTGTGGCAGGTTTATGCCTATTGCAGGTAAATACGTATGCAATGTCATTCAGGGAAAGAGCAACGGCCCAGAGAAAGATGCTGCTTGGAGTTGGAAGAGTAATGAGATCCTTCAACGGGAAAACAGCCAGAAGGAGATAGGCGGCAACCCTCGGATAGCCGAGCGACCCGAGTTCAGAAGTTTTGAAGCAGTTTTACGAGAGGCCAGACTCTAAATCATTCCACGCGATTTCGGGGTTACGATTAGCTGCGCTAGCAGCACGTATGCAAGAACTTTGTTCCACGTTGAAATTTTCATTCCCGAATACAGAGATCGTAATTTGTGGTGTTTTCTATCAGACTACGCTCTTCTGACGGTTCATCCAGCTCGCTCGTTGGGTTCTTCGCTTCCAAAGATCGCGGTAGTCGCTTTTGCCAAGCTCCGCACACAGGCGCACTTCAATATCACAATTGCCACCAACTCCTCAGGCGTAACTCCCCTACTTTAGAAACTTTCTGGTCTAGCATATATGGCGAGTCTGTGTCAATTAATTGCTCTTGAAGTTCTTCTGCGACCAATTCTGAGTCCTCACTGTCCACGGCTACTGGCTTTAAGACTTCGACAAGAATTTATAAGCAGCGTAGATGATCTGAGGGACACCCAACAACCGCCATCAGGCTCTCAAAGCCACACCGCCCAGTCGTCTGACCAATCCCTGTTTCAGAGACGGATGGGCGAGAGCAAGAAGTTTATATAATGTACGCTGAACGCAGGAATACTATTGACGATGTGTTTGATTCTTTTTCCCAGAAAGGGGCTCTGTAGAATGTGTTAAAAAGTACTAGACATGCGGCATGTCCCCGGCGGCCGCTCCGCAATCAATCTTCGATTGTAGGGTCGGATTGTGTTAAGATTAACCTCATTTTCAGCAACGTGTGCGTTGCTTAGGTTTTACTGTCATCTCAAAGTTTACTGGATTTCAGGAACGAGGAGAAGGGGGGGGGGGATACCACTGTGGTTTTTACCCTGCTGATTAGGTAGGGATTTCTCACATATAAATACCCCTCTGATCGCCCCTTAGGTCCTTCATTCGTTCGACTTCACACCTTCACATATGAGTTTGGTCTGATAATTCAAGAGTTAAATTCCACAACACATTAATCGTTGTCTAATCCAGGCTCAGTCTCTCAAGGTATTTTTCTTTCTCCGGTTTTCTTTAGTCGATGGTTGATTGCCTAACCGCTCATCCTCCAGTGCCTCCACTCATCCCTATTGGCTGCTGGGTGGATTCAGCCCGCTCTAATGTCTGCCTCCAAGCCGTCACATGTACCGGCCTGGGGTTCTCTGCCACGGGAACTGCGGCAAATGATACTTGAAATTACCGCACAACAAACCTCTGGTTGGGGCGCCTGCGCTTCTGTTTGTCAGGAGTGGCAGGCTACGCTAGAGAAAGAGAGTTTTCGCCAGCTGAAATTACGAATATCATGCTTAGATGATATGGAAATTATGGTGGGTCTAAGGCAAGCACAGCTTATCCGACATATCTGTCTAAATATCGACCTAAAGTCATACACGTGTCGAAGTTGTGCGACCACTGAAAGTCATTCATGGACTTGTGGAAACAATAACGTGGTTAGAAAAGCAATTGTGAAGCTTTTCTCCATCTTGTCTCGATGGCCGGTGATAGAGGGAGCCGAGCTTACGCTAGAGCTTTCCATTCAGTCTCCTAGTGACAAGGAGCATTGCTTTAAGAACCTCTGTTTTGGAGGCGGTCACGAGCATGAGCATTTAACACCCAACCGGTCTGGTAATCAATCATTTCACGATCCTCAACATGGCTGGATAGATGGACGTCAGGTTAATCCTCCTAACGAAATGGCTTTACTGCGAATTTTCGAGCCTCTTTATTTTAAATTCAGAGAAAGCCTTCCTCAAGTTAAGGCGGCAACGCGATTCATACTCCGTCGGCAATGTCGAAGACAGATCGAACCTAAAGTCTTGGGGTCTCTGTTTGATGCCCTCCCTCGGTTACAATCATTGATTTATGAGCCATGGCAAAGTTGGGATAAGTTAGCGCAAGAGTTTATATGGGATTTCGGTAAGATACAGTCTCTAACTATACCTGTTTCTTATTTCTACTGACTACTTACTGTGAAGAATACTTAAGCCTCATTGAATCGCATTTGCCACAAACACTGAAGCAAATATCAGTATTTGAAGAGACCAACAAAGATTATATTACCTTACTTCAGCATGGGTTACAAACTGCCACACCCGAGATCATCCGAGTAACGTCACCCGCTGTCAGCTCTGCTTTCGCTAAAAGGAGTCTTGGTCTTGAGAATCTCTCCGTTGCATTCATGATTGAAGCCTCCGACTTCTTCTGGTCATGCCAGAAAGATTGGGTTTGGAGCCACATGAGATCCTTAACTCTTACCTCGAGGATACTTACCCAAACCAACAACCTCGAGATACCAAATCTCTTGAGGACTGCTGCTATAACCGCACTTTCAATTCCATATTTACATACAATGGTCATTTGGAATGGTCGCAAGGGGGAAACCTTGAAGTTTTTCTATCGCGCAACGTCTAGTCATACTTGTATTGGGTGGCGTGGAACGTGGGATCTTAAGCTGAAACCAAGTGTAGTACGTGAGTGGCAGAGAGTTGCCGACAAACATACTAGGCATGACCTTCAAGTCACCCCAGAACCTCTCATACTAAGAAGCATCGACTCTCACGCTGATGCTATCGACCTCCTAGACTTGCCCTTGGAGGTGGTTCATCCAGTATCTTTACTGCAGATGCAAAGGGAAGCTGAATCGAGTTGGTATAAAGATAAGACGTAAACAGGCTTGATTTATAGTGTCACATAGCAAAGATTAGTGCAATGATTGACATTTAACCTTCATTTTCTGAGTCGAGCGCTTTGACGGGCGCCTTTCCACATTTAGGTAGGGTGCTAGATTTTCTCGCCGGACCATATTGGGTTGGAGATTTGGGATGCATCTTGGCGTCATCCTCACCCACGTAGCATATAGGAGCCAAACATCTATATCTCTCGGAATTCGCGTTAGCTTGTTGCTTCGTGTTTTCTACGCTGATGTCGACGCCGTCTGCCGTCCTACTAGACCGAATGGGAACCCCTCAAACCCTACACTGGCCCTGAACACCCTGAGCTCACATCTGTTGTCGAGGTTTTGCATTAAAGCAGCCACTTGAAAGTGAGCGACAGGTGACGCGATTGCACTTGAACGATGAAGTCAGCTGCCACCAGGAGCCACTTCAGGTAAACCGAAGTAGGAAGGGGAGATAAGTCTCTCGCCTAGATTAAGCCGATGTCCACGCTGAAGACGTGTCTCTCGCCTTTTCTTGCCACTACACCTTGTACCCTTGCTCATTGGCTTTAGGGCCTTCTACTGCGTTCGAGCTACGGATTTTGCAAGCTACTTGACAGCTTTTCAATAAGAAGTTCTCTTCGAGAGCCTGCATTTGTTTCCTCTTCTTAACTAATATTAAGGGTTTCCTATCAAATTTGGAGGTTTGCCCACACGGGTGATATTTCAGAGGTTTCTCTCGACAACATATTGACAAAGTAGTTTTTGTCTCCGTCTAATCAAGGGTTGCAGCTATTATATCAATGTAGTATGACTTCCTTTTAGAATTGTTGGATCGCTGCCCCCAAAGATCATTAAGGAGTAGCTCCGATACCTATCAAGCCATATCACAATAATGTGGATGGAACAGGAGGACTTCAAAAAGCATGGATGGCCGAATTGCGGATCTGGGCATTATTCCCTGTTGTCTGGTCGCACTGTTATCTAGGGACTCTCTTATATCAACCTCCAAATCTCTCACCTTATTGGTTTTGCAGTGACCGGTCATCGTTTGGACTTGATCGATGAAGCTCCAATAGTAATAGAGCTACCTCGGAGGTGCAGCCGGTCTTTTATAGTATTTATTTCACTTTAGGGCTTGATTTTCGAAAAGAATATCAAAATAGAGAAATAAATATGCGCTGACAGAACAACAGGCATCATCCTAGATATTTGTCGGGCCGTGGACGGTCTGTGACCGTCTGTCTAAAAACCAGATCAAAGCTCGGATGCCAGACCTTGATAGCGGTTATATGTCTGATGTCTGGATGGTCTGAAAAAGACTGAAAAAGAAACCAGGGGCACTTGAACTCGTGACACCCTTTTCAGCCTACCAAATCTCGTCAGAACCAAGTTGAGCTCGGCTTGAAAGTAGAACGATGGCTTGACATTCCGAAAGCACTCCTGGCGTCCGAAGACGAGCATCCAGCATCCGCTTCTCGGCTGCTACTCTAAATTTTCATGCAGCTATTGCAGCCTCATAGATCGCAATAATTAGTCTTTGCTAGCTAGCCAATAACGGAGATATGTTTGGACGTAATTGCATAGTCCGTAGCAAAGCACTAAGAACATTCTGTTTATACCTCTTGTCTTGTGTATACTGTGCTTATACATCTCTAGATTCTTGGGGGAAAATTGAACTAAACGCGGAAGGTTAATAGGCGTCGTAGAGTGTAGGTCTTGAAGTCGGAGGGCCAAGCGGTCTTAGGAAGACAACATGGTAATTCAACTCCTTGGCTCAC
>JAVHLV010000657.1:0-17460 GCA_036785495.1 Colletotrichum neosansevieriae
ATATTATTAAGTCTTTTTTATTATACTCTGTTTGTAGTAATCTTTTGTAGTAATCTTAGTGAAATAAGTAAAACTAGCTATTTCTCTTAGTTTTTATTATATTAAGTAGTATAACTAGAAGCTAAGAGTATAAGCTAAGATATATCTTATTAAAACTACTTTAATAATAATAATAATAATATATATATATATATATATATATATAGCTATTATATATATTATTAAATATTTTTAGAATACTTTTTTTGTAGTAATCTTTTGTAGCAATCTTAATAAAATAAGTAAAAGTAAGTATTTCTTAATATCTTTTATATTTTAGAATATAAATTAGAATATATCTTATTAAAACTACTTTCATAATAATAATAATAATATATAAATAAAAATAAAAATATATAAATTATAATAATAATATATTTAGCTATAATAGTAGTATTTAGCTATGGGTAGTACTGCACAGTATTGACCCATGGGTAGTACTACCCATGGGCTCAACTACCTATGGGTAATTAAAGTGGGTACTACCCGTGGGTAGTTTGGGCCTACCCAAACTACCCATGGGTAGTTTTGGGTACTACCCATATGGGTACCCGTGGGTAGTTAGCAAGCCTACCAAAAAGCATGGTCTTCGGCAAGTCCAACGACAATCAGCGTCTTGAGACACCAATGTGGAGATTGCGGGGAGTTGTAATCCTCGCACATATACATGTTTCTGGCATGCATTAAAGTTAGGAAATTGGCAAAACATGTCTACTTTTGGTGTTGTTGTAGTCGAAAAAGAAAGAGAGGGAGACTCACACATAGAGCCATCCGATGTTGAGAGTGCCGTCAGGGTTGAATATGTCTCGTGAGTTCCGAGCCCACCATCTTAGATGCCTCAACAAGAAGCCTTTCAGCGCCCCAGGGGTGTTAAGGGGACTAGGAAGGTCCTCGACCTCTGCAAGAGCAACGGCAGAAAAGTAACCACCACAAGCAAACCTGTAAGTCAAAGACCGCCCGAATGGAATGGCGCCACCTATGTCGAGTTGTGAGTCAGACAACGGTCATCAAACTGAGTCAACTTACCTTCCGAGTCGAAGTATTTCCAGCACGACGATCCGAAGTCCCTCTCGGGATCAAGGTCGGCGACGAAACGAGAGTACAATACTTGACTGACGAAGCTGCCTGAGTAGTAGTCTGCCTGACGCCCGATCCCGATCGCATCACGCCTACCAATTTCTTCGTACTGCTCCGAACTCGGCTTGTGCCTGGTCCGACGTCTGCCATGGACCGTCGGCTGACCAGCCGTCCAGGCGGTAGAACGTATCCAGCAGCTCGAGATCAGAATTGATCTCTTCTTGAACATCTTCGAAAGGAAGACCGCAGCCCTTGGATAAAGCGAGGTTGCCGAAAACGCGAAACCAACGCCAGTTATTCTTTGGCATCTCCATGCCGTTCAGCATTCGCAGCAAATTGGTCACATTCTTCTTCGCAGCTTCGGTCATTGGGTTGAAGATTCTCTCCGGCGCAGCTAGCAGTGTACACGCGACAATTTCAGCCTCTACCATTCTCTGGTCTGTGTGATTGATTTTCCCCAATACTCGGGATGTTCAGGATCTGTCCCCGCGACGAAGCCGTCGATCCATGGCTGAACAATGTCGTCAATGGCCTTGGACAAGTCGGGATCCGAAATAGAATCGGCACCGAGAACAAGGGCTCCTACAGCCCACAACGATCTCGCGAAACCCTCGAGCTGAGCTGCGGTCTCGTCAAAATGAGTGCCCGTGGATACCGGGACGCGAATGCGGCCTTTTGCCGGGGAGAAGTGGGGTACAAGCGGCCGGAGCAGGGCGATCGTGGCCCGGATCAGATCCGATCTACTACGGAGAGGATTATCAGAAAAGCCTGACAGGGGTGGCATTTTGAGTAAGTCTGGGTGTAGATTGGGATGAATTTCTTAACAGTACGAGCCTCAATCGCATGTTGCATTCAAAGTCGTTATGGAGGAAGGGGAAGAGCGGTCCACAAATTCCGGCGGGCATCGGATGAGTTGCCGCGTTGCCTCCCGGCTTGACGCACTTTCCCCGCACCATAATCAGCACAACTTCATCTCTAAACATCCATGGACCCAGCCATTCCATGCCTGTGATGTTTGACATCATTATCCTTCAGTATTTCTTCATCAAACAGTTGCTGGTGCCTCCTTCGTTTCTCTTGCTTGCTGTACGAAAAGAATCCAAGAGAAAGAGACAACCAGCAACCGAGGAAGAAGAAAAGGTTTACCATGTATCCTTTCTTCCAGCGTGGAGCTTCCACGACTGGAAACACCACTAGCGGATAGAAGCTGGAGATCGCGAAGCCCAGTGTCTGACATAGTCCGTTAGCATTTTAATTTGTTGACGCTGTCGGTGCCAGTGGCAGAAGAGACGCTTGATCATCTGTACCGAGATCTACAGCGACGTAAATGTAAGGATGAAGGCGTCCAGTTTACGCAAGAAGTTCTTTTCCTCCTTTGAGAGATGCGATGGGTACCAATTGAAACTGTACAGCCATGCTATCCAAAGCGACTTCTTCTCCGGCTCGTTTTCAGTTGCTCCTGCTTCTTCCATATGTTGACTTATGTGTCTTGAACCCCGAATAATAGTGATTGTCGAGGTGTGTAGAGCCGAGGCCACGGTCTTGGATCTGGGGACAAAAGACGGAGTCGCATTTCTTCCATCTTTTATCTGGCCGTGCCTCCGGTAATACATACCTTAATTCGACAGCACCATACCAGCGAATACCAAATCCCCTCCAAATAAACTGCTATTAGTCGAGCGGGAGCAATGCATAGTATGATGCTCGCCTGGGGCCGGGCATCGGATGAAAGGGGACCGGAGTGCTTATTCGCCTCAAACCCCTGTCTTCTCTCCAGTTTCTCCGCACCAACCGAGTCTAGAATGCGGGGGAATATCCGCAATTGTCCTCGCGTCCTGTGAGAGGGGAGGGGGGGGAGAGAAGAGGGAAGGACGAGAGAGGCGAGACCCTCGGCGAAAACGAACCGAACGATCCCCCACACCAACCCCAAATTCCCACCTCATAAACACAGAGAACCAACCCTCTTGCCCACTGCTGCATCGCACGATTCCTACCCCGACGATTCTCACGCAAAACCGAGAGGAAGCTTACTGCACCGCGTCCGGCTTCCTGTCCGTCCGCCCGCCCGCACCGCCGGCCGCTGCCGTTGGCAACCCGCTGCCCGGCGATCCTTCCGAGGCCATGGATTTGACCACGTCGGGGTCGGCACCACCGCAGCCCCACGAGGGGACATCCGAGAACGACATTCCCTCGTGCCAGGGCTGTCGGCGCCGAAAGCTCCGCTGCTCGCGCGATCAGCCGACGTGTTCTCACTGCAAGCGATTGGGTAGGTCGGTTTTGTACGCCCGGTCAGAGTCGCTGTTGTCCCACCTCGATGCCGGTGAGCGCGTCATACTGACTGGGCCCACGTAGACTCGCCATGTGTCTACGATTTGAAGAAGAACAAGCCGGGTATCAAGCCAGGAGCGGTTGAGAGTCTGAACCGCAGAGTAGGTACGTAGGCTATTAGGAGTTGGTAGCTTCGTTGTAGCGTTTTCGGTCTAACAACTGTGTTTCAGAGGTCCTAGAGAACGCTGTGCTGAATAAGATTAAGTCCCATGACCAAGGAGAGCACATTTCTGGCTCCAACGGTTATGCTCAGCTAAGTAGAGTACCCTCCGAGTCTCAAAATGTCGTCGGCATACTTTCCTTGCTGGCTCGGGAGTTACATAAGCTGAACTCGAAACAAAGAGTTGGTGCTTCTCAAGCTGGCACGCCAGAGGGTGTTGCTGATCCGGCAGTGCTCTCCCCAACGACTTCCAGCTCATCCAGACGACACACAGTCGATGGACTAGAGATTGTCTCACATCCCCACAACCAGCCACGAAAGCGGCGAAGAGTTGACAGCTGTGGCAACCCCAACATTGACCTTGCATTTCCCCTCGAAGATCTGGAAAACATCACCACAAGTCTGCCATCGCCAGAATTACTAGAAGACATCGTCAACATACACTTCAACATCATCCAGCCGTGGATTCCCATTCTTCATGAGACCCAATTCCGGCGGAGGGTGCATGACCCGGAGCAACTCCCACGCCTGGTTGTTGTTCTCCATGCAATGGTAGTCGCCGCTCTTCGCTTCGTTGATAACCCTGAGACTCGATTGCTGGCCCATGAAGTCGACCGCCAGACGTCCAGGTCAAGGAATATCGTGATTCTCAATGCGATGGACCATCTCTCCGTCGAGAATCTTCAAGCCCTCGTCATCGTTGCATTCAATGACGTGAGTATATCCTGATGAGAACCACAACTATTCTTAGCTGACGTTCTCAAGATCGGGAACGGCGACGCTTCTAAAGCCTGGTCAATCGTTGGGTCTCTGACGAGGACGGTAGAGTACCTCCAATTGAGCGTTGAGTCAGACCATCGAGACAAAGAGCCGCTGTTGAAGCCGTTGCCGTCCATAGCCCCACCCCAAAATTGGACTGAGGAAGAAGAGCGACGCAGGGTGTTTTGGAACATTTTCAACTTAGACAGGCAAGTTGCTCACTTGCATTTGTTCAAAAGTTGAGGATGCGCTGACTCGGGCTTACCTAGGTTTTGTTCTGTAACTACTGGGTGAGTATTTGGTAAAGTGTTGCGCGTTCTCCTGCCCCTAGAACCGAAGGACGCTAATGAGCATCTCAGATGGAACACGAGCTTGACATCGGACGACGTTTATCGCAGACTTCCTGCAGATGGTGGTCTTTGGCACAAGGAAGAGCCCGTGATCACGCCCTATTTCGGCATCTGGGATCGTTCCGCAGCCAAGATTGGCAACTCCATCGCCTTCTTGCCAGCTCACTACCCCAGTCCAGACCACGCAGCCGATGCGCCACCTCAAACCCCAGTCACCGCCAATTCCAAGAAAGGTCCTAATTCAGTGGATATGACAACAGTTGGAGCGTTTGCCTACTGTATCGAGGCCACTGAATCTTTGAGTAGAGTGACGACGTACTTCCTCCAACAGAAAATCAATTTCCAGGACAGACAGGAACTGAGCAGCTGGCTTACGAGGTTTAAAGAGCTAGATCTACGCCTAGTACAGTAGGTTTTTCATATTGGTGACTCTCAGCATCCGAATACTGATATCCATTCAACAGCTGGAAGATGTTCCTTCCCCAGAAATGGAAAGATTCTAACATATCTCGCCAACCCGCACTAATCAATATGGACCCAAATCTGACACTTGCTCACGTTACGCATAATACGTCCATGATTCTGCTTCATCAGCGCATAGCGTACCCGGATTCTCGATGGACGAATATTGTCAAGCTTCCAAGCCTTTGCAGCGCCGAGACTTGTCAGGTTGCAGCCGTCGAGACCGCAACGATCACTCAAAAGTATCTCAAATACACGGCAGAGAATAGCCCGGCCACAAGCCAGTTCGCATTCTGTGTATTCATCAGTGCCAGGGTTCTTCTTGGTAAGTCTTTCGAAAGACGCCGTATCCGCGATGGAGTCTTTTAACACTCATAGTGCAATGGCGGTATTCTTCCGAAACAGAACTGGTTCCTGAGTTTTGGCTTTTGGTTGAGGGCCTGGAGGAGATGGCTAAACGCTGGGTCGGCCCCATACTTGAAGACAAGCACGTCCAATGCCTAGCCGGAAAATACGCTGCTCAACTGCGACATCTCCACAGCAAATGTGAGACTGATCCTCACTTCACCGTTGATGTGCTTGGATACTCCAGTGGGATCAGTGGTCAGGGCTGCAGCCCGTCTACCCAGCCACCTATCTTCAACAGCGGCAGCCAGCGGTTGAATTATCTCTTCTCACGTCCGTCTCATGAGCCAGCAGCGCCTCAGTCTTCAAGTCCTTTGAGGTCTCATCAGACTGCTACCGTCGCCCCAAATGCCCAGCAGAGATCGCATTCCATGTTCTCCAATCAACAACCGCCTGGCCAGCTCCATCAAGGCTCAGTGCTCGGACCTATGGGGTCACCTTTACCCATGACGGGGTTCGCTCCTAGGGACGCGGATGGCCCTGATGAACTATCGACGATTTCTCACATGTTAATGGATCCAAGGTTCATGGAGATGGACAGAGTCATCAGTTTCGACGACATGATGTTCACGGCGCAGACGGCCAACCCCGGAAATGCTGGTTTGTCAGTACATGGATGGGCTCAAGTGGACAACTCACGAATGGAATAGCTGTAATTTGAAGTCTATCGAGATACCCTCATTCCCTCCATCTATTGCCATTGCGTTAAGCCAGCCCCATCTTGAGTAGTCTGTTGCCGAATTCAATGAGATAGTAATCTCCGTACACCAAGCCATGGTCCCAATATCTCTTGTGGTCACGGGAGTTGTGATTCGCCGTAGCGTTCTTCAAAATGGCCTCAAAGTTCTTGGTCTCGTCGGTGTTGGTCGCTGTGATGTCGCCGTTCTCAAAAACAAACTTGGCCTTTTCGACGGCCAACGAGAAATCCAGGGTGTCCTTGACGATAAGAACAGCCATGTCGCGCCATTTCACGCTTTCCTCGTTCAGACCCCGGCTCGCCAGCGCCTGAGAAAGAACAAGCATGCCGTTGGCGGCGATGACGCCGGCCGAGGAGTCTCTCAAGGGATTCGCTTCGTCCTCGATAGGTGCGTCAAAGTCCCAGAGTGGAACGTGGCGGCCTTTTGTTCTGTTCTCGCCCTCCACGGGAAATTCAACAAACTTTGGCGAAGTTTCGAGGCGGAAGATGAAGTATTCGGCCAACCCGAGAGCAACATCTAGGAACCCCCTGTCGCCTGTCCACATGAAGGTCTGCGCGTAGCCAAGTATCGCCCAGGCCTGACCCCTTGCCCACGTAGATTCGGCTTTGTACCCTTGACCCGTGCGTCTTTCCTTGATCTCGCCATTTTTGGGATTGAAGTTGATGACATGGATGGTGCTGTAGAATGGTCCCTCCACCAATCCCCTAGGGTCCTTTTCCGGTCGCAAGTTTGATTTGATCAACGTCTTCGCGTGTTTTGTGGCAGCATCCCACAGATGGCTCTCTCCGGTATGGGATGCGGCGTAGTAGAGTAGATCGAGGTTGCACATCGAGTCGATAATGACAAGGAAATCGTCTGTCAGACTTGTGATTGTGACACCATGCTGAGTGAGGGCGTCCCACGACCGGATAGCGCCGACAGTGTCGTTGTAACGAGTGTATAAAGCCTTGGCAGCAGTGACAATGGAGTTCAGAGCTTGCTTATCCTGCGCAACCTCCCATCGCACTCTCATCGACGGCTGGATCATGAAAGACATATCATGTGTGTCCGTTCGTTTAGCCGTCTCGTGTAAAGGCTCTGACCATGCGGCACCTAGTGACCAGAGTTCGGCTAGCAGTGCGAACTTCTCGCTTCCCCCTGGCATGGTTTGAGGGAACTTGACCAATCTCTCAATTAGGGAGTAGATGTTTCCTGGAAAGAACCCGCAAGTCCAGAATGAAGCCTCCCGCAGGTGGTATTCACCGGCCTCTGGTCCTGTCTGAAGCACATACTCGGGGTACGCTGTGGGAGGATTCTTTCCTTTCTTAATACAATGTGAAACTCGACAGGCTCGGTTGATACTCACATTGTTGATGAGACCGTTCACGGCTGTTCTGAAAATCTTGGCCGCAACGTTTTCCTCGTATAGGCCACTGAGCTGCTCTTTGATGGACGTCGATGGTGACATTTTGCGCCCAGATCGTGCCAAAGCATTCATTCCGTTTTCAGATAAACTGGTATCGCTATCAGCCTTCAGTTCTGTAGTACTATCCGACTCAGCGTAAGTGACCCGCTCTGCTGGAGGAGGAGTAGTACCGGCCCCAGGCTTGCTGGCGGCAATACTAGATGCCATGTTGGAGGCCGTTGATAAATGCGAGGGGACCTAGATCGAGGAAGGGAAAAGTTACTCATGAGAGTTTAGGTCGAGGATATCGGACTAGCCATTTAAATGCCAGCTGCAGCGTTGTAGCGAGGGGAGGTTGCAACGCACGGGTCCTTCGGAACAATTCGCTGCTTGAGCAAGCTTCCCGTGACAAAAATGTAGCCGTGGTTGACTTTCCGGTCCAAAAGTCGGGCCAAATGCCTGACTGGAACGGCGATTGGGTAGTGTTGCGTGAGGTCTGCGGGGTTATGCTACCCGGCCGATCGTCCGATGCCCGACGTCGACATCCCGCTTAACGAAATTTGGAAATGTTCAAAGTCTGTCTTGCCTTCATCTTATACGGCTCGTTCATTGGAGAAAAGTAAGCCAAATACCCTACACTGACAAGTACGATGTGCATCTGCGAAGTTCTGCAAGAACAAGTCGAGATGTAGAAGCCGACGTCCTACGGTCCCAGAATCGAGGGACCTGGGCGTAGGAAACAGATTTCGGGCATCTTTTGGCGGCTTTGACACTCAAATCCAGTAGTCAAGTGATATTCAAGCTTGCTTTCATTCCATGTTAATTAGTATAACGTCTCCTGAGACCACAAATCCCCTCGGGCATTGATGAAATTGACATCTTGCCTAGTTAACAACCCGAACTCGAAGTCTTGAAACCGGTCATACCGCATACTTGAGTTGAAGCAAACTAGCAGAGCAAAGCAGTTGTAGGTGTCATCTCGCTCTTGACTAACCAATAATGCTGAACCGGCCAAGCTTCTGGTCCCAACCTCGAAGCTTTTGGCAAAAGATGCATATATTTCCCTAAGGACCCTGGTTCACCCCCTTGGTCCCTGAACGGCCTTGTCGGGGAGGAAGCACATGCACATTCAAGACTTGGCAATTCGCAGATGGAACCCCACGTTGAAGTGTAGGGCTGAGAACCAGTTCATCTGATTTCACGATTCGGAAGCTTTCAGAATGTTAACTCGAATTCCGGCATCGGCAGGACCCCCCCCCCCACTGCATTACGAAAACCTCATCAGTTGTTCATTTCATTAATCCCGCGCGACGTCACGAATGTGACCACGACAAGCCGGGGAAATTGGCCACCCCACAAAGTGGATGTTGCACGACGTCGCGACACCATCGCCAGTCAGCGCCGACAACTCGCATAGACCGTCATTACCCTGGCGACCCCAGTGTCTGCTAGACTCGGCGCGGTAAGCGAACCGCAGGAACCATGAAAAGACCAGGTTGAGAAAAAGCGAACGTCGAGGGCGAATCTTTTTACAATCGAGTTTTGCTACGTTTATAACGTAGCCACGGCCCGGCCGCTTTTGGCTGCGGTCTGTTCCCGTTCCCTCTCGGCCCGTCGTTCATAATTGCAGGTATCACACCCTACTTTGGCCCAGGCGTGTTGACAAGCTGGGAAGCTACCTTCAAGAACATTAGCTTTACACACAGTCATTACTGCAGCCACCATGAGAACCTCGATGAACCCCATCATCGCCTCCCTCGGGCTTGCTCTCGCCCGCGGCGTCGCGAATGCCGCGCCACCCGTCTTCGCCAGCAACCATACCGCCGGCCCCGAGCTGAAGCACTGGCCAGCCGAAGCTGCGACGTCGCTGAACACCATGATTGCTGCCAACGCCAACCAGAGCAACTATGCTGTCTTCGACATGGACAACACCAGCTACCGCTTCGACCTCGAGGAGTCGCTGCTGCCGTTCCTCGAGAGCAAGGGCGTCCTGACCCGCGACACCATGGACCCCTCCCTGAAGCTGATCCCCTTCAAGGACACGGCCAACTACACCGAGACGATTTACAGCTACTACCTGCGACTCTGCGAAATCGACGATATGATCTGCTACCCTTTCGCGGCCCAGATCTTCAGCGGCATTCCCCTCAGCGAACTCAAGGGCTACGTCGACGAGCTCATGTCCCTGAACAGCACCGTCCCGGCCACCTACTACGACGGCGATGTCATCACGGCTACCGAGATCTCCCCTCCCAAGATCTTCACCGGCCAAGTTGAGCTCTACAACAAGCTGATGGCAAACGGTATCGACGTCTATGTCATCACCGCCGCTTCCGAGGAGCTTGTCCGCATGGTTGCTGCCGACCCCAAGTACGGCTACAACGTTAAGCCCGAGAACGTCATTGGTGTCAGTCTCCTGATGAAGAACCTGACATCCGGAGACCTCACAACGGCGCGCAAGCAGATCAAGGAGGGCACGTACGATCAGGAAGCAAACCTTGGTCTCGTCATGACCCCCTTCCTCTGGACTCCTGCCACCTGGATGACTGGCAAGTGGGCTGCCATTCTCACCTACATCGACGAGTGGAAGAAGCCCATCTTGGCTGGCGGTGACACTCCGGACAGCGATGGTCCCATGATCTTCCAGGGGGTTGATGTTTCCAAGGGTGGTATCCACCTCTGGATCAACCGCAAGGACAGCTCCATGGAAGAGATGAATGGGATGATTGAGGAATACTCCGCGGAGCAGGAAAAGCTTGGACTTCCCGTGACCGCAGACAAGAACTGGGTTATTGTAAAGCCCGACGACATTCTGTAATAAATAAACCCTTAGAACAGGGAAGCTACAGAGACAGAACGAATCAAATTTTAATATATTAACCTTCTGGTCCAAGTTCTGCCCAATAGTGAGTTCTTGCCACACTGGTTATGCTAAAGGCACAGCATGCCTCTAGGGTTAATTACCAGGGCTGCTCTTTTGATAGGAAACACTCAGAGAGCCTCCAGGGGCAAAAATATGGACGAACAGGGAATCGAACCCTGGACCACTCACATGCTAAGCGAGTATTATACCACTAAACCATTCGCCCATAAGATGATTTCGCCCGGACTTGAACCGGAGACCTTCAGTGTGTTAGACTGACGTGATAACCAACTACACCACGAAACCATTCAGGTTGTTGATGTGTTGGGCTGTTTTTCGAGCTAATACTTAAGAGCGGGTCGATGGGGTTGTGGTAATCGTGAACCCTGGTGGGGTTGGAAGTCACTCAGTTCCCCAAGATTCTTCCAAGAGTAGCCATAGGCTGACAGTTCAGAGTAAAGCAGAAATTTCTATGAAAAGGTCAAAAGCATTCCATCCATATCATTGTCTGAATCGTAAGGTATGGTAGGTGTGGCGCATCTTACAAGAGATACTAACCTCCGAACTGGGTCGCAAAAAAGACGGTTTCATTCGACTTCAATCACCTTCAGCTGAAGTCTCGTCTGGTAGGCATTAACAACTCCAAGCATGGGAGCCAAACCAACCACAATTAGGTAGTAACAGTGCTTAGTAAAATCAAGATAGATGCGGACCTCTCGGTCCATCGGGGGTCTACTTAAGGCAGTGACGTCGTTGACAGCAAGCCTCGGCGTCATCGCCCGAAAATATGGATGTAGTTCAATGACACACCTCGGGATCATCACCCGAGCCATACATTTGCAAGAGGTAACATAATACCATCTCGGTTGAATCCGTCGAAGCGCGACAAAAGTCGATTTTTTGCTATTCTAACTTCTTTGGAAATACAAATCCACGGCTCGAACCTTGAAATTTTGCCAACACGGTATCCAAAGAATTCTTTTTCATGAAAGAGACATGGCACCAATAACCTCGGACAATCTCGGCTCTGAATGCGCCGTCATCACTGGCGGCGCGGGTGGAATTGGCAAGGTTATGGCTCAATACTTCATTTCGAAAGGCAAAAAGGTACTTTTTGGCTGGCCGAAATGAGTCCAAACTCCAAAAGACAACGAGGGAAATCGGGGCTGCAGGATACTACGTTTTCGACCCGGGGAATGTAGCGAATATTCCAAATTTTGTGAAGAGAATCACCAAGGAACACCCCGAGCTGGACTGTCTCGTCAACAACGCCGGTGTCCAGCGGCCATTGGAAATACTCAAGGGACGACGACTTCCTCGCAAAAGCAGACCAGGAGATCGACATCAATATTCGAGGCCCAATGCACCTTGCCCTCGGTCTTCTCCCTCATCTGCAAACAAAACAATCAGCACTCATCATCAACATCTCAAGTGTTCTCGGCTTCATTCCGTTCTCCATCATCAACCCAGTCTACAATGGCACCAAAGCTTGGCTGCATTTTTGGAGCATGAATCAACTCAAGAATGGAGATTCTCACATTCGGGTTGTCGAAATTGCACCACCGACAGTAGCTATTGATCTTCACCGCGAAAGATCGGACCCAGACGACAACAAGAAGGAGAACAACCCAAACGCGCTTAGCGTCGATGAATTTATGGAGGAGGTTTCTAAGAAGCTGGAGAACGGGGACGAGACAATGGGACCAGGAATGGCGGGAGAGGTCATTAATCGACGGTACGGGGCATTTTGGGACCAATACGCAAAGGCTGGCATCGGGAAATGAATTGTAAAAGTAGAGGTCTCTGAGAATTGTATAGAACACCGTTGCTCGATGATCTGGAACTTGTGCAATGCCGTCCCAACAAACCTGTTCACACTCGTCACTTAATGCTCAGTTCCTGGGGAGCTTTTCGCTCCCAGCTCTGACCAAATCAAATCTGCAGGGCTTTCAAGGCTTCACTCCTCGTCCCTTGGTGATTGTAACAGCCAATGACGCCGTTCTTGACCCAAATTCCGTAAGCTGTATCAACGTCGTTGATAGATCAGATTATGTTCGACTCAGAAACTTTGGCTTGGGGTTAAGACTGTACTCACATATGTCTAACCAGGACCACCCATCTCCTCTCCAGAACGCATTCTTCTTTGGGCAGCTGTCGCAATATAAAATCAGAGGCTTGTCCACTGCCTCTTCATCCCGCGTGACTCTGCATAATCGGCAGTTTTGGTTGCCTCTGTGTGACGGGAGACATCGAGATCAGTAACAGAATAAAGCTTTGGTGCGGAGTTGAAACGTTGCCCCTGCGATCTGAACGTGCCGGGGGAAAACCCGAAACCGTTCCAGAACAACTTACCCATCAGCCCATTTCAGAAGCCCGTCGAAGTTTCCAATGCACTTTCCGAGGTCGAGGGAGCTGACAATATCCGAGCCAGAGTCACTTTTGCAGCGTGCCGTCAGGACGACTGGCTTGGCTTTTGCAAGTTTGTCTGGTCTTCCTGAATCGTAGGTGAAATGTGTGCATAGGTTTTGGATGCAGTCAGACTCGAGTGGGCATTTTCGAGCGGTGACAAGAGTTGCCAAGGAGATGCAGACGGCTGTTGCGATACCTCTGAGCCTCATGGTTCGAGTCAAACTTGAACTGAGAGATCTGGATTCAGACACGCAGTAATCTGTCAAGAGGACTCGTGTTTGTTCAACGAACTAGTAATGACATGAGCCCATGGCTTAGAAACACAGAATTATCATCTTCTCGAGTGTATTCCAGAAGCCTGCTTTATATAGAAAGACTTTTTTTTATTTACAAGCAGGGAAAACCGAAAAGGCTCTTCTTTGAGATTGATTTAAAAATGGGAGCAAGCCTGGGGAGCAAGATACCACAGACTTTAAAAGAATGACGTCTTTCAATCATGACAGGGATGAACTGTCTTTGTTTGGTAGAGCGCAACTCTAAGAATGGGTGCAGGTGGTCTCGTGTCACTAGGCTGTCTTTGGGTACACAACGATTTGAAGTAACTGCGTGGCGCTGATTGTGTATTTCGCAAGACAACGCAAGGGTGTAAAAACACAAAGACTCTTTGACATCTGGTATTCTTTCTCTCAATATGATCTGCTGTGCAGGTTCTATTCAAGCTTGGGATAAGTTAGTCTTCTGATGCTCATTGGCACTGTCCAGGGCCATGGCTACTCGGCCCATTATTGCTCAAGATTTCCATCAGAATATGCCCCAAAAAACACTGCAACTAGTGAATGAACAAGAACAAATTACATCCAAAACTTGGAATTGTATTTCACTATCAAGAAGAAAAGCTGAGTCGCTTTTTAAGGAAAATGGAGGAATATCAGTAGCAGTTCCCTGGGCTAGCTATAAAATGTTCCAAGTCTATCCGTGACTTGATTTACATAGTAGACTTATCACACCAGGAGCCTTGATGGACAGGGCGACTTAAAACTACTGTAATAAATGTGTTTTTTTTTTTGAACACGGACTTGTGTGGATCGCAGATGGTGCGGGACTTTGCAGAGTGGAGGCGAATTTTCATTTTGCCCAGATCCACGAGTGACTCATAATCCCACAACTACTTGGGTGACATTTTTTGTGCCGAAAATAACAATAGAACACAGTTTCAAGCACGGTAGCTCAGGGGTAGAGCGCTGGGCTCATAACCCAGAGGTCCCTGGATCGAAACCAGGTCGTGCTATATACTTTTGATTTTTGTCCAACTCGGTTCTGAATAGCTAGGTTACCTTCGGCTAAGCGATGCGACTTACTCACTTCCTAAGGACGCAAGAATCTCTCTATTTTGATGGGGGCTTGTTTATAGCAACTAGGAATGTGAACCACAGACTGCAGCTGAATATAAGTATCGTTGGCTTAGATACCTTGGCTGAGATACGAGGATCTCCTTTCCTATCTAAAATCGTTTTTTAAAGTACTATGTTTCAGTTTGCAGACCTCGCTGGCTGTCGAATGTCGGCTCATGGGCTCGTTGAGGTCAGTTGCAGCCGCCTGGACACGAGGACATTGCGGCAGCCCCCCTTCCTCCGGTTGTCCTCTCGACAACTACCTCCTAAACACGGCAACCATGCATCCTAAGATGGAAATGCTTGCGTCAATCTCAAGGTCATTTTACTTCTAGCCAAAAAAAAAAGTCCAGGAAGCGTTTTTTATTTCTATCAAAGCTTTCTTTCGTAGAGCACCCCAGGACCCGTTCAAAGCAAGTGGTTTCCTGCAAGCGACGAACCACCAACACGACATGTCCCTTGGGCACACAGAGATCGAGTAGAAATCTAAACTGGTATTCTTAGATGAAACACTAGAGTCTATAGCAACTACGTTAAGTGGGACGAGCCAGTTGTTGAAAATGATTGCTATCCAACACTCTTGGCTTCCGGCCTCAATGAGGAAAAGTTTATTTCTTGTTCGAAACGTCTAAACCAGACAGTCAGCACTCTCGAATAATCATGTTATGTCGGTCTCGACTTTTGACGTACTGAATTGGAAATGGATAATATCTCCGTCTTGTACAACCTGGAAGAAGAAGTAAGGTCAGCGCTGCAGCACCGGAAGGAGTCCGGGTACTTACATAAGACTTTCCCTCTTGTCGATACTTTCCCGCTGCCTTGATTGGGCCCATGGACTTGCCGCCTTCACAGAGATCGTGGAAGTCTTGGTAGGCGACCACCTCGGCTTTGATGAATCCTCTCTCGAAATCGCTGTGGATAGCTCCGGCAGCTTGAGGTGCGAGGCAACCTCTCGGAATGGTCCAGCATCTGATCTCCTTCTCACCAGCTGCACACACAAGTCAGCACAGAATTCAAGGAAGGGTGGTAAAATTTGTGGACAGACCGGTGAAGTAGTATTGCAAGCCGAGCTTTGTGAAGCCTTCGGTAACGATCTTGTCCAGTTTTGACTTGACCTTGTTCTCTTTAAGGAACTCGTCCCGTGCAGCCGGATCATCCTTCATGCTGTGGAGCTTCTCTTCAAACTCGATAGAGAAGGGGATGATGTCTCGGGGAACGCCTCCGTGCTCGGTGACCCACTTGGCTATGGACGGCAGGTACTTGCTCTTCTGTCTCAGGTAGTCCTTCATGGTCAAGTTGACGAGGTAGATTGTCGGCTTGGTGGTGATCAGCTGGATCTTCTCGTTGATGAGCGCAATCTCGGCCGGCGTCCAGCTTCCATCTCTGACAGGCTGATCCTTCTCCAGCATCTACATGACGATTGTGAGCATGCTTCAAACGTTGGGACTTATCAGACTTTGCAAAGTCTGGACTTACCGCTTGGATCTTTGTCGTCGTCTCCGTGAAGAGAGGCAGCATTTTGTACTTGCCACCCGCCTTTCTGACAATTTGTTCCTCGGCGACGATTGTTTTCTGCAGAATGTCTGAAACAGGGGTGTAAGCTGGCGTCAAGAGGATTCAGAGGGCAGTACAAACCGAGATCTTTCTTGCAAAGCTCGCTCTGTATGGTATCTAGAAGATGGGCCGATTAGTTTCGTCGGGCTGAGGGACTCGATCGAACGAACCCAAATCCCGGACAGGATCAACCGAGTCATCAACATGAAGAACTTCATCGTTATCGAACGCCCTGTCAAAGATTTCGAGTCAGTATAAAGGCACGGGAGCCTAGCCGTGGATGCTGTACCTGACGATGTGGAACATGCCATCAACGGCCTGAATGTGGGACAAGAAGGCGTTACCGAGTCCCGCTCCTTGGGAAGCACCCCTGATCAGACCGGCGATATCGGTGACCTGCAAGTACGCCGGGTACATGGACGGCGGCTTCCAAAGGTCACAGAGAAAGTCCTACACGTATTGCTCAATTCAGTCATCCATTGGGAGCTTTTGTGTCGGCATTCTCGACTCACATATCGAGCATCGGGAACAGCACATCTCGCCTCATTGGGCTCAATCGTGCAAAAGGGGTAGTTCTCTGCAGCCGCGCTCTGCTCGGTCAAGAGGTTGAACAGACTCGACTTCCCCACGTTGGGCAAACCAACACACCCCATCTTCAGGTTCTTGCTAACCCTTCCGAAAGCAACGACATTGTCCTTAACGACTTCGATCTTCTTGGGCGGCATGATGACGGTATTTGACGAAGCACAAATGAATTTTTTTTTTTTTACTTGGAAGCTCGATCTCGGAGGGTTGAGAGAAGGTAAAAAAGCCTCTGGCAAACTCTTCAGAAAATGGCCTGATAATTGACTTCTAGGCCCACTTCAGGACAAGGGTATGTTTTTAGGGGTCCTTCCTCTTAGGTTCACAGCCGCCCCACGCGCTGCTTTAAGCTTATTGAGACATGGAATGAATGGGTTGAACACACTGTTTGACAACGTGTTGCCAAATTTAGGGAATATAATTTTGCAGAGCACTTTGGATAAACGAGCGCTGCTTTAAGCCCTTTAATGTGACTGTCTGTAGGTGTGCTCAGGCAGCTCAGCTTCAGTAATCTGTGTCCTAAAATACGACCAGGGATTGTCGGTGCCCTCATGTTTCAGTCAAAAGGAACACACAGCCACTCATTTGCCAAAAATTTAAAGTAACGTGTGAAGTTTTTGGGCAACATCATAGTTCAAGTTAGAGCGCTCCGCACTGAATTCGAGCAACAATGCTGCATCTAGTTGTTCCTTTTGTTTGAAGCTCACTGTCTTCAGAAGTAGGCTTGCTAACTACCCACGGGTACCCATATGGATAGTACCCAAAACTACCTATAGGTAGTTTAGGTAGGCCTAAACTACCTATAGGTAGTACCCACTTTAACTACCTATAGGTAGTTAAGCCTATAGGTAATACTACCTATAGATTAATACTATATAGTACTACCTATAGAAAAATATATATAATAAATAGGTTTTAGTAAATATAAAGATTTAGGCTTATAAGTAAGATTACTATAAATAATTACTATAACTATATTAGAATACTTATAGTATTATA